>NJDD01006344.1:0-13861 GCA_002245505.1 Calephelis nemesis | reverse complement strand
GATGGTCGAATTTTTTTCATAATTATTGAATTTCGTGTTAATATTGACTGAAATTAGTCAATTTTGGTAGCATTTTGTATAATTTTGTTTAGTAAAAGTGCACAAATGAAACAATCATGAAGAAATTAGCGTATCGAGTATTTCCTCGTTGCCGCCAAATCTCCTTACATGAGCTTGTGTAATGAGGCCGTCGCTTTACCCAAGAGCCTGTAATATTATTTTCTAATCTGGCCTTTGTAGTTGGCAACTGCACTGGCCAGTATTAAAAAAATAATATTACATTATCCCCCCACATAGGTAAAATTTTTGATTCTAAGTCAAAAATTTGTAAGTTTTAAGGAGAATATTTTATAATTTTACAATAGAGAACATTTTTTTTTAATACTGGCCAGTACAGTTGCCAACTACAAAGGCCAGATTAGAAAATAATATTACAAGCCTGACTTGACTTACTAACGACTTGTGACTGATGACTAATTATAATTAATATAAAACTTGATGCAAATGTTTACTTGACGAACGGCAAAATACTAACGAGAAGGCCAAAACTAAAAGAAAGAAGAAGAACTTACAATCTTCATAAGAACCTGACACCGATTTTTACACCGATAACCATATTTTCCGATGTATTTTATTATTCCAGGCAAGAAATAGATCGCATACAACGTGTGATCGCAACGGTTCATACAACCCTTTGTGACCTTAAGCTGGCCATCGATGGGACAATAGTGATGAGTCAAAGCTTGCGAGAATCATTAGATGCGATGTACGATGCTCGTATTCCTCAACAATGGTCTAAGGTACATTGTCATTCATTAGGATATCTAACCAGCCACAACCCATTCAAGGCAGGTAAAAATCAGAGCTGATACGGGGAAGCACTCTTGACTTTCTTCCGACAAACTGCACTCGTCGAAGCAGGCTACTATGCTTCGACCGATAGAGTTGGACTTATTTTAAAAAGCACTAAACTGATATATAAAATTTTTAACAAAAAATATTAAAGTTTTTAAGGTTTCAAAGTTAACAAAAATAATATTTTTGTTTCAAGCTCTTATTTGTAAGCGTTATTTCAAGCTTCTGTTTGTAAGAGCTATTCTATTATTTTTTTATGATATTGGAATGCAAACAAGCAGACAGATTTCCTCATGGTAAGAAATTCACGCCGCCTAAAGACAGAAAGAAAGTAAGTTTATCGGCTACCTTACCCTCCAAACCGGAACACGTCATGAAATAGAGAAGTAGAGTTGAGACGTACCTAAATAAATAAGCTTAAGATGGTTAATGTTGGCAATTTTAGAATTTATAATGACCAACTTTATTCAGCCCTATTGTATCATAAGGGTGCTTGCTAAAATTTAGCTCAATGAATTGCAATATTCCACCCGGACAAACCCTACATTGCAAGATAAATTTTATAAAAGCTTGTAAAAATAAAAAAAACATAATTGGTTCAACTCAGTTCATTTTTGAAATCTATATATTAATACGTGAAGCAAAAACTTTGGACGCCTTTTTACGAAAATTACGAGGAAGCAGGAGCATAAACTTTGGCACACTTATAGTTTATGTGTAGGAGAAGTGCAGAACGCTAATATTTTTCAATAATAATGCCTATAAAGTACATTAAACCTCGTTGACCGCCTCGTTGGTCGAGTTGCTAGCGTACACGCCTAACTACACCGATCAACCACGAGGCTCGGGTTCGATTCCCAAGGGGGCAGGCATTTGTTTGATAAACATTTAGATATATAGTATCTATTTAAGTATTTCTATGTATAAGTATCGTTGACTAACACCCATAACACAAGCATATAACTTGCTTACTTTGGGGTTAGATTCAATTTGTGTGACTTGTTCAGGGCGTATTTATTTATTATTAAATCAAAAAATAAAACATTACCCACACTACCATGCATTTGACACACACAAACAAATATTATACATTGATGATAACGATAAAAGATAACAGATGGCGCACTAAAAAGTTTGGAAACAAAGTAGTTGGTCTTGAGAAATGAAGATGGCGTTCTTATTAAAAAGATATTAAAATTTATTATGGTCGAATTTCGACCAATGGGAAACCACTAGTATTTGCTAATGCCCGATTAAATATCCGGTCGAATGAAATCGTCAATTGTCATCATAAGCCTCTCAGAAAAAGAGGTCGGTACACTAGAGTGAGTCAGAAACATTTGGAAATTGACATCAGATTTTTGCTGGGAGAAATATAGTTTCACGGATACGAAGTATTTATGTCTTAAAAATGTATTTAAAAAAACGCTTGTATCACCGAAGACGTAGGCAAAGGTAAAACCAGGTCCCCCATGAAAAGCCGAAGTACCTAGTTTCAAAATGTGAAAGATGGCCAACCTATCTCCGACCGCACATATCCAAATACCGAGCAATTGTTTTTTATTAGAAAATAAACACATTCATACACAGTCTCTTTTATGGTCTAGCGGTCTAGTGTTGAAGCTGACTTCATTAGGTTCCAGATTTGATTCTTGGGTCCGAAAACCAAAGCAAAATGTGTCTTAAGTATAAACATATTTAATATTTAATCGCCTCTGTGGTTTAGACTTCAGGGGTTGGACTTAACTTAATGAGGTCCCAGGTTCGATTCCCGGGTCGAGCGACAATAAGAAAATTTGGTTGTTCTAATTTCTGATTTTAAAAAAATGTTGCACAGGATTGGAAATGTGCCTGGTTGACAATGGGCTTACCACCTATCACATTGTGGGACTTAGTATCTTCGTCTAGTCGTGGATGCCTTGGTTGTGCCTCTGCCTACATCTACGGGAATTAAGCGTGAAGATACTTTTTAAATTTAATATTTGTTTCTAGGTTTCATGGGAGTCAGCAACTTTAGGATTCTGGTACACTGAACTTTTGGAACGTGAACAGCAATACAGAATATGGCTGCGTAATGGCAGACCTTATGCTTTCTGGATGACAGGATTTTTTAATCCTCAAGGGTTTTTAACAGCCATGCGACAGGTATGTGGGAAACGAAATACTTTAAGCGACTAGACAAAGAGGGCGTTTTCGTCTAGATCTAAAAGATAGATTGAGATAAAAAAAACTGTCAGGATTCATTAAAAAAGAAAGAAAACGAAGTCATAATAACCCTTTTTTGATAGTAGTTTAGTTTACAGGAAAATTGTTTTCCCAGTGTGGTCTCTCACAGTTCCTAACCTCAAATCACTTGCTTCAAATTCACCTGTGATTGGGTTTCTTGAAACAATTAATATTGTTTAATGATTGAAATAGAAGAAAGTTGTTAAATCATTAAGAACTATATGAACTAAAAATTATTATTGAAAAGATATTATAATAAATAATTTTTCGAAGAAATATAGTTTTTTAAAGCAATAACTACTGTTACTGTACTGTTCTGTGTACTGTACTGGTACATTTAAAATGTTTTAAAAAATGCGTTACTAATGGCTTATGTTTTAAAATGTTGAGTAAAAATCTATGATTCGATTTTTATACGTTTTCCCGCAGAAATATATATTATTTTTTGTACCGATATCACAACGGGTTTCAGGAAACTAAAAAGCTTTACGCAGCTCAAAGTCGCGGGAGTTGAAAAGTTTTTTCAGCTTTTTTTTATAAGTAGATCTAATATAAATGTATTAAACAGGAGGTGACAAGAAGCCACAAAGGATGGGCGTTAGATTCTGTGGTACTACAAAATCAAATCACCAAGTTCAACCGCGAAGACCTGCACGAAGGACCCGCAGAGGGAGTGTATGTCTATGGCTTATTCCTCGAAGGTAATTATATTTTTAAGTTTTTCTCCAAAAAAAGAAAGTACCCAATACGTATTACGTATACGCACGTATAGTACGTACGTACATACGTATTTGTATGTTTGTTACACGATTACTTGGTAAATGGTAGATTTATATTGATAGTTCTCATGTCTCATTCATGTAACTTGACGAAGTGGTGATTAAATTGGAGTTTTTGCAGTTTAGTGCGCTTAGATTATCATCTGTAGTGTACTCTAGGATGCCCTAGACTAAAAGCTTCTGGGGGTCGATCCTACTCTACCCATTAAGAATAACCATCAACGGTAATGCTGACTCTATCTTTCCCACAATTACCATTGCTGAGCGTTTATATTAAAACAGGAAATATTAGATACCTAATGTAACTTTTTAACTAAATGAAAACTCGTTATTCAAGTGTGGGTATAGTATTCGGTTGCAATATCAATTTTTACACAAGATAGAATGTTGTCCATGCTATCCTTCCTCTGGCTATTTTCATCTTCTGTTTATGGTAAAAAGTATATATTTAAGATAAATTTTAATATTATAAATTCAATTGACAAGAGTAGTGAAATATAAGTTAGGTACCTTACCTAAGATTTCTTGTTTCTTGTTCCGTTCAAGTCGTTATCGTACTATTACCGCTCTGGAACATATTTTCCTGCGAATATGAACAAACTTAATATTATTATTAGGTTGATTGACCGAAAAGATTATTTTAAATAAGATGCAGTACTACTATTCAAATTATGTGCTTCGGCTTTACACTTTATACTTTTATTTTTAAATTGGCTGACCTAAACTAAATCTAAGCCATATGATTAAGTATGTAATAACAACTCTACAATACATACATCTTTAAAATAAATTTGGATTTCCGAAGCTTGACGAATATTGACGAAGCGCATATTTAAATAGTAATAAGTAGATACTGTACTTACCTTTTGAAACCATTTTCAGTGATTTACAGTTTGACCTCTAAGTTTACAGTACACATTTGACAGTATAACCTTCAAAATTCAAAATTCAAAAAAGGCTAATGTTACACTGATAAAAGAAAGAGGTATTAAAGCTTGTGGTATCCAGTATGTAAAATACGTCGTCACACGTATATTAAATGCTGTAAACGGTTATTCTGGGACACGATAGTATGAAAAATAATTCCCACTATTTACATCGGTCCTCGATGGGTATATTGAAACTGTTTTAATAAAGAAAAGTGAAATCCCAGTATAACCACTGCAATGGGCAATGGGTACAGTGGGACTGATCGTTTCTGGCCAGTTACAATAAATAAAATAAAAAAACATTAACAGAATTTGAAAATGGAACTCTCTAGGAACATATTTTTAATTTTCGAGACTGTCATTTGTTTTTTAATTTATCTATCTCGTAATCTAATATCGATACCGTACTGAGGCTAATTATGACTGAAAAATAATCACTTGAATTGTTCATTGGAATGAGTCAAGTGCAAAACATTTTGCATGAATAACTGAAGGTTCGGTAGCTTGGCATTCGATTGATCTGGCAAAAGTTAACGGGAAGACCAAAAACGACTGCATGTAGAGTGGTGCCTAAAAATTATACTAAAGTTTAAAGGGAAGAAGAAGTCGTTGGCTGTCTATAGCTTTGCAACATGTGACGAAACCTAGGTGTTTGTTTCGAACATCACAGAGTTAGGGATGGAACATAGCAGAGGCATAACATAATTATAACGACAGGAATAGGTAAGGCGGTGGTTTCCTATCCGAGCAAGTTCCTGCACAGCACTTTACCAAAAGTGGTCTTACGGTAGAACCTCACCTTAAAGTTATATAGTCAGTTCGCATCCGTATTCATTATTTTAACATTAGAAGCTGGCATTATCCTTTACTGGACATCGGAAGTTGTTTCTAGAAAAAACAGAAATATATTCTTCCGTGCAAATCCGAGATTGTCTAGTTGTATATTACAATATGTGTCTAAAGCACCCGGCATAAGAAGCTAGAAATTATGTAAACAAACGTTCGGGAGTTAACAACATTTGGTTCAAAGATAAAAGTATTTTTTTAAATATTTAAATAATTAATAATTTAAATATGTATAATAAATTACGTATGTTTTGCCATTTTTTTCGTGGCAAATTGATTTCCTTAGATGTACTGGGTACTGGCTTCATTATACGTTAATACACAATAACAAATAATGGGTAAAAAAAAATTAAGGCAACAATTAACAAAACTAACAACAATAACAAAGTGATAACGAAAAGATAAAAAAATTAACAATAACAACCAAATCCGCGATTTTAACAAAGCAATGAAAAATTCAAAACTCGAATGAGCGTTTATTTCCAAAAGGTTTGCATTCCCGGCGACCGGCGCGTCCCCGTACCAAGACACTCAAACGTCACTTGTTAGATATGATCCGACTAAATTAAATAGGTTGTTACTTTCATATAACCCGTCTATTTTTTTATTTCGATTGAATATGGTCAGTTTATTGTTGTCTCGAAGTAAAAGAAAATACTTGGTAAAAGATGTTTGTTTACATAATTTATAGCTTCTCATGACGGGTGCTTTAAGTATCTGAATCCCCTTGTATAGAGCTTCTAAGACATAAGGTTTAGAAATTTAAGGAAGGCTTTTGAAATGAAACTTCTTTATCGACGTATGAAAAAATTTGCCGTTACATTTCTCTGTTTCTTTCATTGACCTCTAGTTACGCTCCTCAAAAACATCACTATGTTTCCTCTAAATTTCATACATAAATATTCTTCGTGATTTTTGGCGCGAAACTCACGATTCATAAAGTTTATTTTTAAGTGAAACTTCTTTTCCGTTGCGCTTCGCGAAAAATGACGCCGTAAAGTAGTTTCACTTCTTTCGTGTGTACACACAATTTTTTTGTTTAAAAGACGTCTGTATAAAAATACTAATTTATGTATCACCTTTACACCGCTATTCCAAAAGAGGTAGGCAGAAGTACAAATATGAAATAAGGCACCTACGATTAGCCGTAGGAATCTACTTGTCTTTTTCATCAGTCATTAAGTTGATATTTTCAATACGAAATTGAGACATTATACTAATTATTGATATATGGGTGTAATCTGTGCATTATGAAAGATTAAACGTTAATGACATCTCTGTGCGGCGAATTGCCCATCAATAATAAAAATGGCAAACCTAACGACAACCATGTAGTTATAGAATTCCGAGCAAAATAAAATTGGAAAAATATTTCTGAGTTGCCCGATCCAATAATCTAAACCACTAGACTATTAAAATACTAGTTTACTAATTAATATGGCTTAAAATCGCATGTCGTGTTCCAGTTTTAAAAGAAGAGTAACTAGTTAATTTTTAGAGGCATAGGATCCCAGCTCCAAAGTTATTACGTCCATTTATCACGTTTGCTGTCTAGTAAGTGGTGAACATTTTTACCTCTTGAGAAATCCTTGTTTAAAACAAGTAGCCTGTTTATTTTAACAAACGAGTACAAGTTCATTTTAACCAACCAGAACGCGCCTTCATAATTTGTCGATTGGCACAGAGCGTTTTGATTGGTTGAAATTAACTAAGTTGATTACGTGGACCATTGGCAATGCAGAATAATTTTTGGTACTCGTTTGTTAAAAAAATAGAGTTTAATAATTTTTATCTCTGTTTCAGGTGCATCATTAGACAGAAAATCAGGAAAATTAATCGAATCCAAACCAAAAGTTCTCTATGAACAAATGCCAGTAATCTACATCTTCGCCATAAACACAACAGCGGGGAAAGATCCTAGACTTTACGAGTGCCCTATTTACAGAAAACCTCAGAGAACAGATGCAAAGTACGTTGGATCTATAGATTTTGAAACGGACAGCAATCCTAAACACTGGACCTTGAGGGGTGTTGCTCTTCTTTGTGACATAAAATAAAGATTGTTCCGTTTTTTTATTGTTTCATTATTTACTTCTTCTTTTATAAATATGGCTTTCGATCGTTTTTCACGACTTACTTTGCCAATGTCAAGTTAGTTAATTCTTATACAGTCATTAGTCACTATGTACAAAGTCATGTCATGTCAGGTCGTTCTTTCGGTGTCATAGGCTTCGTTAATCAAGCTCATCTACAGAGATTCGACGGCAGCGAGGAAATAGACGATACAATAATATCTTCATGATTATTTCATTTGTGCACTTTCACTGAACAAAATTAATCTATTTCCCACCTAAATTAGCCAGTTTTACTCAATATGAACACGAAATTCAATAATAATGAAAAAAATACGACCATCTTCATTAACGATGAATGATTCACGATTACACATGGGTAGAAACAATAAGCTAAGCCGACAGACGTTGCCCTGACCTAACTATGAATATTGATAATTTTTAACAGACCTCCAAAAAAGAGAATTCTCAGCTTGACTGCTTGTTTTTTTTTATTGCGCGCCCTATAGCCAACTGATTTTGATGGGTCTTTCTTTAGAAAGATAGGTCATGATTTCGAGGTGGTCCAATATTAGTTTTTTTTATGATTCAGCTAGTGGTTTTTGAAGTTACACTTAATAATGCATAAATGTTTCACTTTCATTGATGAGGTTGTCAAATAAGTGGACTACTAGTCGATAAAATTTACGTGGGACTATTTCGGAACCATTTGCTTTCTTTAGGGAAAATAGTGACGTGGTACCCAATGAAATAGTTGGAAGTCGGTTTTTGCATTTTCAATGCGCTTATTTATTTATACTAGTGGTCGCCTATTGGTTTAAATTCGACCATAATAAATTTTAGTATCTTGTTGATAAGAACGCCATTTTCATTTCTTTCTATTCTTCATTTGTTTCCAAATTTTTTAGAACGCCATCTGTGATCGTTTGTCGTTATCATCAATATATTTATTTGTGTTTGTCAAATGCATGGTAGTGTGGGTAATTTTTTATTTATTGATTTAATGCACTTTATAAACATAATATTAAAAAATATTAGCATTCTGCACTTCCCCTACACATAAACTATAAATGTGCCAAATTTCATATTCCTCCGTCAGCGCAATTTTCGTAAAAATGGGTCCAAAGTTTTTTCTTCACGTTTTAATATAACAGGTAAAACTTCTCCTGAAAATTACTCACACGACAGTAATAGAATTTTCAAAATCAGTACATCCGTACACGCGTGATGCGATGACCAAGGGAAATAGGGATTCATTTTTAGGTATACATAAAAAAGATTGACTTACCAGTTCTGTGTAGTTTTTCGTAAAACTGGTTAGCCAAATTAAAGCACTGATTTGTAACATTACGCTAGCCAGCTTGATGAAACAGCAAGCCAGCCAGCCCCACCCAGCCAGCCAACCAGACAGTCAGCAATAAGCCAGCTAGCTTGCTAGCAATTTATTCCAAAATAACTACCATACTCTCCCGGACTGGAATCTGTCAGTCAGTAGGTAGGAATAAGGAATACGTAAGACAGCGATGGCTCTCTTTCATTTGTTAGTAATAACCCGCTTAAACTATACTCCTCAAAAACTTCCAGTGCCTTTACCATGAGATGCCACATATTGTATTCGGTAATTAACGCCTAAAAATCTACAGCGTTTTTAGTCAAACAATTTAGTTCTCTTAGTAACCAGGAGAGGCGCTGTTTAATATGTTTTTACACAAAATAGGAGACACTAGAGAGTATAGCACCGGAAGCTCATGGTAATGGCTCTGGGAAAAACTGATACTTAACTCGAGGATCTGAAGCAACACGGAAGAAAAATGCAGTTGTCGCACCAACTGCATTTTTAGGGTTAAAGAAATAAGACAACAAAAAGATAAAAAAAAAACATCTATATTATATTAAACTCTCAAAATGGCCTATATGAAGTCGAATATTTTAATACAAATCATGCTTCAAAAAACTAATTGAAAAAACGTCCATTCTGTTACTGTCTCACTCACGATACTCACTATCATCAAATTTAAAGTTTTTACTGAACGCCTTTTTTCATAGGTAGTTTATGTAGTTTATAGAAACAGTCATTCCAAAAAATATCGTATTATAAATATTTTGTGGTTTGTGTCAAAAAATTACGTCTGTACATAGAGTTTAATTTAAATTTAGATCCTCTAGAGTTTTAATGTTTAAATGTATTTTTTTACTACATCGTACAGTACCAAGACGAAAGCGCCACCTGTCCCTCGGAGGACATTCGAGAAAGCGCCCTTAAAGAAAGCACTCGGCCCTTCAGTCCTGAGTATAGTCGCCCAGCAGTGTACTGTGTTCTTGTATATACGTTCGTGAGCTGGTTTTCCAGACTGCATCATCATACGCCGTCGCACCGTATCCAGGGGATACGACGTAATACCCGCGATCGTTGTCACAGTCTGAAAAGATTTTTATCACTAAGTGTTCACTTTCGAAACTCCAAAGTGGTGATAGCGGTACCGCGATCACGTCAGCTTTCAAACAAAAACGCATCAAAAATGGGCTATTGATTTAAGAGAAATGATACAGACACATTAAACTTATAACAACCCGCATTTCCGTCGCTGTTTAAAAGATATCCATAATCCACCATTTGAAATTAGTATAGCTTACAGGTTCGCTTTTGAGCACTAAAATATCTTATAAATTCAAAAGTTTAACCAACTTGAACAACAAATCCGAAGACATTCGTTAAATTTAAGGCTAAGAACTCACGTAGCGGTTTTCATCCGCACCTGAAGCGGTTGTGGAACTGCGGTTTTATTTCAAAACTCACGAGACCGGTAATTTCTGCGGTTTAAAATCATCGCCCGCAAATTGCACAGTCCTACCGACAAACGACTGCTGCCTCGGGAACCGAAAACAACCGCGGGCGCTGCGGGTGTAAAACGTGTCATGAAATGTACTCTTACTTTTTGCGTATAAATCTATATTCTTCAGAATCCGCGGGCCCGCAAACGCGGCGGGTGCGGGTGAAATACGCGCCGTGAGATCTAACAGATAATTTAATGTACAATTCTACAGAAGCCGCGGACCCGCAAACGCGGCGGGTGCGGGTGAAAAACGCGCCGTGAGATCTAACAGGTAATTTAATGTACAATTCTATAGAAGCAGTTTACGTTATTACAGTTTTTTTTATCTAAAACGTTAAATTACCTGTTAGATTTCACGGAGCGTTAGGTAAACGTATTACGTAACAGGTAATTTAATGTACAATTAAAGAAGTGTATTAATGCGTATTGCGGGTATACTGTAAATAATCGTATGGGTGAATACAAGGGTGCGTCATTTAGGCTTAGACTGTCTGTAATAGATAATTATTAAACAGTTACCTGAGCAATTAACCATGTGACAAAAATTGAAGTATTTTTAGGGTCTGGCAACATTCCACGAGCAGTATCGAAGAGTCCGAAGTAGGTCGCGCGGTAAATAATGATACCTTGCACAGAAACCAAGAAACCTCTGTACAAGCCCATAGGACCATCTGACTTGAGCGTTTTCAGTATGCAGTCCGTTATACCATTAAACTCTTTGCCTTTTCCTTTTCCAACATCAGCAGCTAATCTACAACAAGATTATCATTGTTATATTCTTTCACCCTTCGTTCTGAAACATCGTTCTTCTAGTTTGTTTTGTATGACCATCTCGGGGTTACAGTACACGCCTACCACCGCCCATCAACCCTGAAACTAGTTTTCAACTCAGGACGAGGACAAGAATTTGTGTAATAATCATCAACGTCTGTGTTTTCGAGTATCGTTATCTATTGTTTTATAGAATAGAACAGAATAACTCTTTATTGTGCACCAAAATACATAAAACATAAATACATTTAAAGAAACTAAGTGATACACCAAGGCGGCCTTATCGCCAAAATAACGATCTCTTCCAGGTAACCTTCGTCAAGGAAATATAATCTAAGAAATTTTGCACGATGGTGCTCTTAATAGACAAAAATCTTAAAAAACATATCATTTGGAATAGAATTATTTTAAGACAAAGGAAGACTTATATCGATATTTATGTAAAGTATTGTTGAGTATTAGTATAGTTAAAGCATTTCGTATATTAAATGGTAAATTAGATATCTAAGTACGGTCGTAGCCTCCAAGTATATAGTGCAACCTGGTTATGCAATGTCGTTTCACCTATAGAGGTATTCCACTTACCCAGTGTCTCAGATATACAGGTATAAATAAATATCTGTCTCATTTACAGAGGGTTCCGTTAAAAGAGGTGAAAATACAGGTTATTTCAGTTATACAGGTATATATTTACAGTTTACTAAATTTACTTTCGCGCTTATTTCATCATTTTCCAACGAGGAAGACGAGAAGGCATGAACAATGTCGCTTTCATTAAGTTATCCTGAAGCTATTAAACCGTCATCGACGTTAATAAAATCTCGGAATGAAATTAAATGAAAATTATGAATATCGAGCCTTCGCGCAAAATCTTGTGCCTTGTCTTTCACAACATTGTTATTCAATTTTATATTTATTATAATATAAATTATTCTACAAATAGCAGATTTTGGCACATTACATTCGGCACAAACTTCTTCGCGTGTCTCCCCACTTTCATAAATCGATATTAACTTCAGTTTTTCACGTAATGATAAAGGTTGTAGCTTTCGTTTCGGCATTTTTCAAATAAACATCTGATTGATAGTAAAGCGAAACTAAAACTGAAGGTAATTGAAGCTCAAAATTTGTACTTACGTACTTGGAATTACGTGTGGAATTTGTGGGTAGAATAAGAATGAGTAAACAAACAATGTTTGCTCAGTTACAGAGGTTTATGCATATAAAATTTACTCGCTGTCTTAGTTATAGAGGTAAATATGATGATAAATCGAAAGAACAAATCCCAGATATCTATATCTTACCTCGTCCCACTAACAGAGGTAATTCAGTGCCAAAGTGTTGGGACCTCGGCATGAGTTACAGTTATAGAGGTATCTCACTTATCCAGGTCCCACTTAACCAAGTTTCACTGTAATTGCTTACTTGGCTCTTACATAATTTTAAATCGACTCAAATCGATTGTAAGTTTTTTAAGTGAAAACTTCTATAACGGCGTTGCGCACTTTTTTGGAATGGGTAAAAACTTCTAAACTCACGTCAGGTCACGTGACGTGATCGAAAATTCGTAAGACGTAGCAGGGCGCTTGCGCAAATAAGACGGCGCAGGACGCTTGAGCGATAGCCCATTAAATTAATATTGTATTCTACCACATAAGTGATAGTACTTTCATACTGATAATTAAAGCTATTCGTGCAAAGTTATTCCCTAACCATTCCAAAATATCAAAAATGCACAACGTTAATGTTCAAGTTTTCACTTCTGCCGGCAGTACCGGAGAGCAACCCGTCGTTTTTTTGTATTTTTGTTACGCGATCATTCTGGCAATTAAGAAATGATTTTGTAGATTATGATTATGCTGCCGAAGTGGTTCCATATCAAATTAATCTCGAGCAAAACAGTGGTTTTGTGTTATACTAAATAATGCATTTTTTTGTTTATGTTGGCAACCTCATGAATCATAATCAACGCACACGCGAACGCTGAGTACGTGCGAGTGCGCACGCACGCATACAAATATAAGGATACGTATAATTACTTCCTAATCTCGATTTCATGCAAATTGTCTACTGAAATAGTACGGAAAGCAAAAACTTTTAAAAAACCCTTTTTACTAAAAATGCGCTGACGGAGGAGCACAAAATTTGGCACACTTATAGTTTGTGTGTAGGAGAAGTACAGAGCACCAATTTTCAGAATTTTTTCAAATATAATGCTTATAAAGTACATTAAATCAATAAATAAAACATTACTCACACTACCATGCATTTGACACACAAATACAAAATATATTGATGATAACGATAAAATAACCCAGATGGCGCACTAAAAAGTTTGGAAACAAAGTAGTTGGTCTAGAGACATGAAGATGGCGTTCTTATTGACAGGATATTAAAATGTATTATGGTCGAATTTCGACCAAGGGGCAACCACTAGTTATGATAAATTCGCAAAAATATTATATTAAACTATATACTTTCTTCCCTCACCTGGTACGGGCGTAATCTAAGGGATACACGAAACATAAGGAAGTAGCTCCCGCCGCACC
>NJDD01006343.1:110123-123351 GCA_002245505.1 Calephelis nemesis | reverse complement strand
TAACTGATCACTCGGGGTGATCGACAGCGGAGGTATGTAGCATCTGCCATGTAGCATACGCAATGATAGGTGGATTTCGCTACTCCGTCACATTTCGACTAGTGAAGTAAAAAAAAGTAGTGCCGGCAGAAGTGAAAACTTTAATGTTGTGCATTTTTAATATTTTGGAATGGTTAGGGAATAATTTTGCACGAATTGCTTTAATTATCAGTATGAAATTACTATCATATATGTGGTAGTATACAATATTATTTATTGTATTTTTATTTGTTGCGCTATCGTACACAAACATGACAACACGAACATTAGCACAAGCGCTCTGCGCCGCCTTATTCGCGCAAGCGCCCTGCGTCGTCTTTTATTTTGTCAAGATAACTGTCTGTTTGTTAGCCAACTTACATTATAGAGAAATATTGCAAAAATATCTCAGTGAAAATTAACAAACGCGGAGGTACACGCGGTGTTCTGCCAGTAATGAGACTATGAAATTAGGGCAGTCCCTGACGTTATTAAATTTTCTTCAAGTTTCTTCCAACTTCTACCAGAATTACATCGTACATACCGTAACAAACGTACCGTGTAAATTTATAATCTGGAGGTACTCCCGTGCCAACATGAGTATAGTTTAGCACGTGCGTCGGTACTACATATTGACCGGCTTTCAGCGTTATCGGCAAAACTGTCATAAAAGTGATGTCAAAATTTTGCCAAAATCGTGCTTAAAAATTTCATAATTTGATTATGCTAACAATTCCATCATCAAACAAATCGTTATTTCACTTACTAACATTATATTAAATGATTTAACTAACAAAATGTCATCTACACATATCAACACTGTCTATTTAAATTTTAGATCTAGTTCTTAAGCTCAAAAACTGGCCAGTTTTAAAATCTTTTGATGAAAGACTGTTTTGTTAACCTTTTTGGATGATTCTAAATTTGAATTGTAAAAAACAAATCAAAATATGCGCAGCATAGTGGTAGCGAACGAAATCCGAAAGCTTCGTATACAGGCTATAGTAATTATGTTTTTTTTTTGTGTCAAAATTAAGTTTTATAACAAGGTGATTGATTGTTTTCGAGTTAAACTTTAGAGCCAAAGCTATGTAGGGAAACTGAAAAACATTTTTATAAAATCATATGAAGATAAGATTAAATAATGAAATGGTACAATCAAAATTTTAATAATAGCTCTAAAATAAAATTATTGCATGTTGATGTTTATTCTTTTCTATTTTGTTTATGATATTGGAAGGGAAACAAGCAGACGGATTTCCTGATGGTAAGAAATTTACGCCGCCTAGAGACACCAAAGGTGGTGATGGTGCGTTGCCAACCTGAAGCCGTAGGTAGGTAGATAAGTAAGGCGGTGGTACCAATCCGGGTGAGTCGCTGCGAAACTCTACCAACCTAGTAGGATAACACGGTGTTAGCGGCGGTAAGCCTATGCTTACCTTTTACGAGCTGCCTGGCAGGAAGGCATTTGGTCTTTTCTGCAAAGGAACCCGGACCAACACTTGGAAATGTTTATGACTTGATGCCAAGGACTGATGAATTTAATGTGAGATGACTAATAACGTGCGCGTTTCGTACACTTTGCAATTCTTCTAAAGCACATCATAGAAGAGAGGTGTTGAAAACGTTTGTATGTTTGTTTGTGGCAATTACTTTCAGCGGTTTGACCGATTTAGTTGCGGATATTTTTTTAAAGCTGATGTAAATAATTTTTGGATATAAAGGTATTGTCGGGGGTTCATTGATCATTTTCAATTTCAAGAGGTAGAGGCTCTTTGTTGTAAACGAAAAATGCTTGAATTAAGTTTTACCCACAACTCTCAAAAAATGGTAAGCTATTTATTAAGCCATTTACTAGCTAATTTTCGTAATTTTCGCAATTTTCAAGGTAGAAATCCGACTACTAGTAGGTAAACATGCTCTTTGTTACAAAAAAATATAAAATAGGTAAGTTGAATGAAACTAAATTAATTAATGAAATCTATCTGTATTTGAGAAAAATTTCAACACAAAAGATAAGAAGAAGTGCACCCGCGCCTTTCGGTAGGTGGCGCTACCAGGCTTTTAGAACTTAAATTCACTTCTATATTCGCTTGCGCTGTCGGATATACCCTCATACAAGCTTCAATTGATAAGTAAATTGAAAATGTAGATACATACATTAGATTTAGGAATAAAATATAAATAATATAAAATATAATATAAAAAACTTTTTTTTTTACTTTTATAATATAAAAAAATATAAAAAAATAAAAAATATAAATAGCGCCATCGGCATAGAAAATTGTGAGAATGTAAATTTCTACGTAACCCGATAATTCCGACAGATCGTCCGTTCCAATTCAATAGTTCACAGTTTCCGATTAGGCGTAGTTTCGCTATGAAAAAGCGCAAGGGCAAACATTAAAGATAGTTGAAGTGAACTTAGAAAAACTATGCTTCTTCTTTGGTCAGTAACACTCAGGTAGCACATTCGCGTTTTTGCAATACCCAGAAACTCTACATTGTATTCCCAAACGAAAATATGTCAAATATCGTTTACAGTACTGTAGAGTTACTCTTGAATATCGATTTCATGCAAATTGGAAATTTGAATCGGATTTGTCATTTGAGGTACTCTAGAACACAGTAATAATGGGTGATTAACATTTAGTTACAACAAAATTAAATGAATCGGATAAAATTATATATTGTTTATTATTAATTAAACTTTAATAATTCGCATAAGTATTGTATTGTGTAATATAGTATTGTGTTCGCGTACCTCAAATGACATATTCGATTCCAATTTCCAATATTGCATTTATCGAGATTCTAGAGGAACCCTATTGTTCTGTTGCAAGAGCTCTGCTGCATTTTGTACTGTGTACTGTAGTAAAATAGGAATCTGCGTTATCCCGGATTCTATGCTAGTGAAACTGCGGGTAAAAGCGAGTAAACAATTAAGTATAAATATAAAAACAATGAAAAACTCTAAAATTCGGATTTTTTTATCACAGCATGTAACAAACTAAGCAGCGTATATGAATATACAACATTCACTAGAAAACACGTCGCCGCTATCTTACGATTAACTCAGGACCACAATAATGTGCTTATATTGTGTAAGATGAATCAGGATGAGATGTTATGAGCCTGGGGCTAAAAGTTATGAACTGAGTTTTGCAAAGATTTATGCCCGGTTCCTATATTCAAAAACGAGTCGTTTTGATTACGGATGGTAGTATTTGGTACGATTAGTAAGATTACTAACAACGGTTGCCCGTTTCCGACTATTGATTCTTAACATTTTTTGAAAATATTGGTAACGCTCCGTTACTTTTGAACAAACTACGAATGGTTTAGCTGACGGATTACGATTCGTTGATTATAGGAACCGGGCATTAGGGATATTAAGTTACGATTAAGTTCAAGACGACTCGTAAAGCCAATTGAGCGTTTTAACGCGCTTCTATCCATGAACTGCCACAAACTACGAGTGCAGTATCATCAGCGTAAGTAATAATTTTACAATTCTTAAGGATAGGTAAGCACAAGTCATCAATACTTATTAAAAATAGAATAGGTTCGAGGAAACTACCCCGCGGAACACCATAGGTGACGGTTTCTTCTTCACTTACAATGTTTTCAATAACAACACATTGTGAGCTTTGGCTAATATAATTCTCAAACATTTTAAAAGCAACCCACGGATTCCAAGACGTAACATTTTATTGAGAAGGATGGGAATAGAAACAGTGTCGAAAGCTTTGATCTTCGGTAGATTTACCATGTCTGAAGCCGTATTGATTGGCAGAGTAAGAATGTTATTTTTGTTAAGGTTAATCAGTCTTTTGTTTATGATATTTGCATTTGCATGCGCATATCAGCTACCATCATTTTGACAGAAAATATGTGCGTCCAGGAGACATTTCTCAAATTACAAATCAAAATGAGTTATTTCCTTTTATGGCACATGATATTTAAACAAATCAAAAATAATATAAATTTGAAAAAAAAAACAAATAAAATCTTACTAGAGTTTTTCTTTAATTGCTACCATTGTAGCATCGAAAACCAGTTGTTTTTGTTTACAAATCAAACACACAGTGTCTGTTCGCTTCGTCTTTTTGCGAGCTTCTGCAGGTGTTTCAGTCAGTACTTGGCAGCACCCAACGCATAGTTAGGGCCACTTGCACGATCCTGGTTTAAGTATTTAACACTGAGTTAGCCCCTAACTAGGGTTAAATCACCTTATATTTGACAGTTTAACTCAATATTAACCGTAACCCGAGAATGTGCAAGTGGCCCTTATCTAGTTATTTTATTATTATGTCGTGGAATTTTGGTCCATACATGCGTGCATCACATGAGAGGCACTCAGAAAAAATTGGAAAAATCTGAAAAATAGATCTCGGGAATTGTGTTTTATGTAAAATATATAAACTAATAATATATAATATATAAAAGGCATTTAAAAAACATATGTATGCATTTGAGGAGTCGTTATCTGTTTTCTGGCTACATAGGTACGGAACGTGTAATTAGGTAACTAACAATTAACAAACTTAAACAAGAATAAAATTAAAATGTGTTTTTCCCACTTTCCTGCAATTTTCCTGTTTGGTTTCGTTATATGGTCCTTCTCCTAACAATAACCAATATCACAATAAAAATTAACAGTTGCTATCGGAATACTTTATAACCTAATATCTAAATGTTAACATTGACATTACAATATTTACTTCTTCGCCTTATTAACAATCTACCGGCTAGTTTGAAAAAAATCTTGAACGAAAAAAAATTATTAAATATAAATTAAAATTTTATTTCTTGCATAGTATGTAATGTTTAAGAATTTAGGAATAGATTTATATCACTTATACTATAACCTACATGTGACATATTCGTGTGCTTTGTCAAATCGTTTGCTTTGTCAACTTTGTTACTTATTTATTTTTTCTTTGTGCTTAAACAAAAAGATAATAAATGAATAATAACGAGACAAAGATTTTAAATGAAGTATGGTAGCATTTTTGTTTTTACAAACCTTTGTGGTTTTTAAACGCTACTTCAACTCAATATTGTATTATGTGTGTAGTCAGTAAATAAATAAAAAAAATACTTTATAATTCAAATTTAAGTATCATATTAATGAGTTCTGTTCGAAATTAAAGTTTTGAGTACTTGCATAAAGTCGAATACTGTTAAAAATAGGAAAAGGTTCGCCACCCCTGCTGTAGGTAGGTACATCTCTCCGACCCGTAATGAGAGTACGGAGACTGATGACACTCGGTAATTAGGACAGCCTTCAAACAGACGGCAGTTGCAACTGTCGTTTGTTTCTTACACTGGTATTGAATTTTCTTTTACTTTTCTTAAGCTTTTGCTTTTTAATGCTATAGGAAGGCAAGCAACTAGACGGATTACATTATAATAAGATATAGGTACACATCACCTAAAACTCAAACTATGGTACTCAAACTATGGTGACTCAAAATATGGTATATGGACAACTACGGTAGCTATAGACACAAAATATGGTAATGTAGCATTTACAACCTAAGTATTGGCTCCTCTACCCTACTCTCAAAATGGAAACAAGCAAGTAAGTGCTAATCCGAATGTGTCCTACAATAACTTTGTTTTAAAACAACATAAAGTAATAAAACATAAAATTTTTGTAGTCTAGCGGTCCAGGTGTTGGACTTAACTTCATGAGGTACTGGGTTCGATTCCCAGGTCGGACAACAAAAAGAAAATGTGCTTTTTCCAATTTTCTGATAAAAAAAAATGTTGCTCGGGATTGGATATGTGCCCGGTTGGCGATAGGCTTGCCACCTATCACATTGTGGGACTTAGT
The DNA here is from genome assembly GCA_002245505.1 of Calephelis nemesis. NCBI lineage: Eukaryota > Metazoa > Arthropoda > Insecta > Lepidoptera > Riodinidae > Calephelis > Calephelis nemesis. The sequence goes on along the minus strand of NJDD01006343.1, from coordinate 117,491 downwards.
GTCTTCGGCTAGTTGTGGGTGCCCTGTTTGTTCCTCTGCCTACCAATTCGGGGATAAGGGCGAGAAGATACTAGGCAAAATACACGAATTTGATCATTTTGAATCCATTCGCTTACATTTCAATTCGTATCCCATCCACATACTCGTAAGTAGCAAAGGAAACATCTAACCCCCTTATACCTAGCACTTTGAAAGTATTGTAAGGGTCAGATATTTCATGGATACTCCACGTTATTCATTTAGTGATAGGTATTATAGTAAGAAAGGGCATGCTTTGTTGGTTCGGTCGTGTAGAAAGAAAACCACGCAAAAAGGAAAATAGGTAGGTATGTACCTAGACACAATGCGAATGTGGATGGGAGTCGGTACACGAGGAGGCCTATTGTAATAAAACGAAATTAAATGAAAAATACCTTTTTTGTGGAATGTGTGTGAAAATATAATACAACATTATTTAAGCATTCCAACATCTTTTCCCACAAGTGTGCATTTTTTTTTGTTTTTATTATAAGATATTAGATATCGTGGCTAGGTCTGGCCATTCAGGAGAAGAAACAGCAAATCCAACTTCCGGCAAACAGGACTGTAATCTTGCAGTACCATCGTTTTCAAACCTTCGCGGGAGGGAGGTGTCGAGTCTCCGAAACCGGCGTGGTTGTGTGAAAAAAATAATGAATTTGAAAGAAGCAAGGACCGTAGCACTTGACACTCAGTACTCTCTACCAACCCCGCAAGGGACTGGGCATGAGGATATGCACATATTTATGTAATTAAATAAATAATCATCCAAAACCAGAAATACAGATTTTAATGTTTATTACACAAATGTCTGCCCCTGTTAGAAATCGAATCAGCGCCTCATATAATTGTTAGGCCTTCGATATGTTTTTATTATGCAATTATTATTTATTATTTAAAATCATTAACGTTTAACACAAGTAAATAGAAAGTAATTTTTAAACGGATGGGCAATATTTATTTTTTTTCAAAAATAAGAATAAGTATCAAACTTGCGCTGGCGAAGCATAGGAATTTCTAATACAAAGGATCAAAATTGAGAGCCAATCAAAAGAGCTAACTATAAAGGGAAATAAGGTTAACTATAATGCAGGAAGTATCCGAGTTTTAAATCAAACTAACAACTTTATATAGAAGGATCTAATCATGAGTGTCATTTATCATATACAAAAGGAAATATTATATTGCTAATTTTATGATTCGGTTGCAAAGCTTAGTAAGCCGATAACGATAATCAATAGTTTGCTTACTTCTCCAAATTTCATTCTCCATAAGGCATCTCAAATTGACAAATTGCACGGAACACTGTCACAACACAAATTCACGAAATAATAACAATCGAATAAACAGAAAAAGAACAGCTCTTTTATATGTTCTTTTTTTGAAATAACGTATCTAATGAAATAAAACCTTTTTTCATATAAAAAAGAAAGGATGATAGTGTGCGTCTGTACAACGGCGATCCGCCGCGGCGACTGGCTTAAAATCACCCCACAGGGGGGTGGACCTATACTTATGTGTTTACATCTTAAATGGGGTGGAGACAGAGCAGCTATGGGACAGAGTATTCACTGCAATATTCCAACTGCAGTGAAACAATGTCATAAAAACATATCAAAATACATAGACTTAGCTCACGTGGTTGACGATATGTGGGATGTTGAACCTGCAACAACTGTAGGGATAGCTACTTGAAAGAAAGAAAGAAAGAAAGAAAGAAAATTATTTATTTGCGGAAATATGTGTGTAAATTAGATGTTATAAAAATATTTAATGAGATGTTATAACATATTTTACCATATTTTGGTGTGCAAATATTTTAACATTTATAAAAAATATTATTTAATAAGGTACACATGCTTTAACTTCTAAGCCAATATTTATAACAAGATTAATTATTTATTACCAAATCATTTAATAACTAAAATTGAATTTAACCCTGTCTACCGTAAACTACCACCGTTTCCAAACCTAGCCAGGCAGGAGAAGAAACGGCAAAACAAACTCCTCTTGTTTCAGTAAAACTTGTTTCAGTAGACGGTCTTCTTATTTGTTTTACTAGTTACTTAATGTGGCGACAAGTCTCAAACATCACTGAGGCTTTCATTGGATCCTTGGATTAAGGGCCAGACTCAGAAGGCAGCAATTCTGGGGACCTTGTGTGGAGATTCCTCAGTCTGTCGCCCTGACCTTTGACGGCTTAGTTGTAAGACCATCAATTTTAGTATCAGTTTTTATGTGAATATGTTTTACTAGCCGACCTGAAGAACTTCGTTCATTTTACATTTCATACTCTCTGCCTTACCTGCAGGGGGACTTAGTATGAAAATATGTATGTATTGTTAGATGTCCTGTACGTTTAAATGTTTCTTTAGATTCTAAATTTTATGATTTTTGGTCACTTAATACTGAGGGTTGTTATGTCGGATCCGATGATGCGTCGTGTTCCCCCGATATGGGCAGAAATATCTTCTTCACAACTCTGAGGCTTAACATGTTCCTTTCGATACATTTTTCTTAACGGAAAAGTTCCATCTCCAATTTGTGTTGCTTGTGATGAGATTGAAGATGTCCATCATATCCTAATGGAGGGTGAGCGGGGAGAATCTCACAGAATCGTAATATCCACAACTATTTTATAAATGCGATAGTTTATTTGTGTGTTACGCTTTCAAGGCCAAACTGCTGCACTGATATTAATAAAACTTGATATGCATATACATATACGAATAGTATTTAAAGACTCGAGTTGAAAATTTGGGACAGTTTTTAAACAATATAAACCTTCAAAGGAAAATAATGGGAGTTGAAAGGTTGTATTGTGTAAGGTAGAACTATTCTACACTGACGGAGTCGAGAGCCAACAGCTTGTCTTTAAACTAATTAAGTTTTGTAGGTGCCTGTAATGGAATTTCGGCTATCTATCTGGCAATCCTAAAAGGGTCTGGTTTTGCTGAGCTTATAAGTATAATATTAGAAAATTAACAAAATAATGATAAAGTTGAAAATGTAGGTATTAAGTTGTTACAACAGACATACAATGCGAATATGAATGGTAAAAGGTACCTGGGAAGACCTAGATTGACATTTAACGATAAAATCTTCGGCCTACCAAAGTAGTATTAATAGAAATTGGTGGAGTGTCCGTAACCGGTGGGTTTATATGAAAGTGGTAAAATGGTAAAGTGTCTGAATGTAAAGATGACCTACCTAAGATCATTGGAAGCGTGACATTTGACTCTCGGTACTTACACACACTAGAATAGGATAATATTTCATTTCACATAAACCATGTATGGGTGAACCATCCACCATGAGCAACGGTGACACGGAACGGAAATATCCGTTTGTCAGGTGACCCTAAACTTGAGGGCCTAAAGACCTAGCACCCTACGTTCCTATGACGCTCGATCACTATCAGCCCTAGCCCTAAAATTAGGTGTAATATACATTTATTCTTAGACACGTGTGGGATGTCTACACCACTAGACCTAAGGTAATACAGGTCCTACAGGTAGAATAAATGGAGACAATTTTCTCAAAGCCATTCAAGCAAGCTCACTTAACCAATGAAGGACTTAAAGTAGTCTTTGCCACTTTAGGAGGATGGTAAATAAGACAAAAAAGTTCCGAATCTGTTTCTTTGAATGAAATCTTCAATATATTTACAAATTACACCGACACTCACATTGATAAAAAAAGTGTTTGTGTTCCATTGGTATAAATTGTGGATGCAGCAAATTTTGGTATTGAGCCATCAGGACGTGCTCATCTGTATCATCTGCTGGCCTCTATACCTCCGCATGTCAGCAGTTGCTATGATAATATAACGTGGCTTTGGTTACATTGATACAATGGGTGACTTGTGACGAGTATTTATTCATTCTAAAATCTAACACCGGATCGGAACGCATTAGTACATTGTGCTTCGACTGAGATGATCCTTTTAAAGAAACTTTTTTTATGATATTGGAAGGCAAACAAGCAGACGGATTTCCTGATGGTAAGAAATTCACGCCGCCTAGAGACACCAAAGGTGGTAATGGTGCGTTGACAACCTGGGACCGGGATGTTAGGCCTCGAGCCAAAGTAAGTTTACCGGCTACCTTACCCTCCGAAGCGGAACACGTCATGACGTTATGGCGGCAGGAATAAGTAAGGCGGTGATACCAATCCGAGCGAGTCGCTGCTAAACTCTACCACCTAGTCAGATGTCACGGTGTTAGTGACGGTGAGCCTTTGCTCGCCTTTTACGAGCTGCGTGGCAAGGAAGGCAGATGGTCTATTCTACAAAGGAGCCCGGACCAACACGGAGAAACTCAGCTGGCTTGTCTCTTTTTTTTAACATAGTTTACAAGTAGGTATTACACAACATGGAATCAATCAATCCAAAGTATGTAATCATCGACAGATATTTTACAGTCTTGAAATAACTTTTTGACATTTTAATTAATAATTTATACGAGTACCTGATATATTTTTTATTTACTTATTCGAGTAGGTAATAAACCAACATTTGCTTAAAGTTTGGTATTTAATATTCGCAGAATGTTTGTTTTAAAATTGTACATTGGTCAGTAACAGAATGGCTAATTAAGTGGAGACGAGACATGATGTGCACAGCAAGATTATTTTTGTTCTCAGTATTTACAGAGTGTAAGTACATATATCATAATTTTATAAACGAACCTATGTTGTAATGAATATGGCGTAACGATATTTATTTTATTATTGAAGTGAAAACTTCTTTAGTCGCGTTGAGCGTTTTGGTAGAGGGTAAAATCCTCGGTTCGCGTCACCGACATGCAAATGATAATAGTATGTCTATAGCTATAGAGAGCCAGACTAGCGCACGCGCAGTAGCCTGTGTACACGTATACACTAATACATCGAATATTTCTGACTGTATTATGTGCGCGTTGGACGCTTATATAAATTTCATATAATTTTTGCATATAGTTTTAATTACTCTTAACTTTATGGTTCCGTTTTCAATTCTATCGGCAGTTCCACGACTGCTACTGTCTTTTTTTTGGATTGGGTAAAAACTTCTAAATTCGCACAGGGTGCTTGCGCGAATGTACGTGTTGTCATGGGTGTAAACGATAGCGCAATAAGTGAATATTGTATTCTACCACATAAATGATAGTACTTTCATACTGATAATTAAAGCAATTCGTGCAAAATTATTCCCTAACCATTCCAAAATATCAAAAATGCACAACGTTAACATTCAAGTTTTCACTACTGCCGGCACTCCCGGAGTGCAACCCTTCGTTTTTTTTCTGAGAGAGATACTTGTACCTAAGTTGTTAATCGTCTACACACTGTATTTTAACGAACGCCTTCAGTGAACAAACAAACACACACACACACATACACACGCTTTTTTCCATTAAAATTAAGCTAAAATTAAGTAATGTCTGTATGAATACTACTCTGTGTAGGGTACATTGTGTGGATATACAATGTACGTATACTACATTTTAGCCTAACGGATGTTATTATTACTCAGAATATGATTGTAGCAACAAAACTAAAGTCCCCAGTTCAAATCCCGGACTAAATAAAGTTATGAATGACGGTATCGAAGTTCATATTTTGTAGTCGTTGTTCAGATTACGTATTCAGTTCCATTGTATTTGTTGGTAGAGAATACCTGCTTATTATAAAATTAGTGCAAAATAACTGAAAATGTCTATTTAAAAGTTGATACTTGATTTACTTGAAAAATAATACACGGCCTAACACAGACTTTTTTATGACATTGGAAGGCAAACAAGCAGACGGATTTCCTGCTGATAAGAAATACAAGGTGCCTAGATACACCAAAGGTGGTAATGGTGCGCTGCCAACCTTAGACCGGGATGTCAGGCCTCGAGCAAAATTAAGGCTTACCGGCTACATTACCCTCCGAACCAGAACATGTCAACGGCAAGCGCTGACTTTAAGGCGGCAGGAATAAGTAAGGCGGTGGTATCAATTCGGGCGAGTCGCTTCGAGGCTCCACCACCTAGTCAGATGTCACGGTGTTAGTAACGGTAAGCCTATGTTCGCCTTTTACGAGCTGCCAGGCAAAGGAGGTCTATTCTGCAAAGAAACCCGGACCAATAATTCTAAATTCATTCAATTCTAAAAATCAAACCTACTCACGTTATTTATTCCAGTTTAGAGTAGTTATTTGTTTGCAATTATAAGTTGCGATTTTATGTTTCTTTAATTAAAAAAGCAATCGGACATATAAAGTATGTAATGCAAATAGACCCAAATAGAGCAGTGTGCCATCATTAAGTAATAAATAAATAATTAATAAATATCCCAGGATAACTCACACAAATTGAATCTGACCCTAAAGTAAGCAAATTATATTATGCTTGTGTTATGGGTGTCAGTCAACGATACTAATACATAGAAATACTTAAATAGATACCAGAATAAATTTAATAAACACCCAGACCCGGAAATGCAGACATCTAAATGTTCATCACACAAATGCCTGCCCCCGTCGGGAATCGAACCCGAGCCTCGCGGTTGTTCGATGTAGTTAGGCGAGTACACTAGCCACTCGACCAACGAGGTGGTCAAGTACCTACCTTCATAAGAAAGGGCTATCACCGAAAGCCATCCATGATGATATGGTCAGTACATTAGATGATTCTGCTCTGTCTTATTCATCCGTTAAAAATGGATAGCAAAATTCAAGCGTGGCAGAGATATTGTGAATTTTTTTTATTTTTTTTTATTTTAGTATTTATTGTTATAGCGGCAACGGAAATACATTTTCATGTTTGAAAATTTCAGCTTTCTAGCTATCACGGTTTATGAGATACAGCCTAGAAACAGACAGACAGACAGCGGAGGCTTAGTAATGGGGTTTCCGTTTTTATCCTTTGGGTACGAAACCCAAAAATTATTTGATTTAATTATGGGAGACCGCAGAACAAAAATTAACAGAGATATCTGAGATTATAGGCATTTCTTATGCACAAACTAAAAATATCATAGTCAACGAATTGGGTTCCCCAAAGTGTCTGCTGGGCTCCGCGACAGCTTTCAAATGAACAAAAAAGGACGTGATTGACTATTTCACGTGACTGTTTGGAGTTATTTGAAGCCGATGCAGATGATTTTTTGAATCGTTTTATTATTAAAGAGGAAATTTAACCCTTACTGTATACGCCGGAAACAAAACAACAATCAAAACAGTGGATAAGTCCTGGTTCTTCACCCCCAAAATGACTACGTCGATTTTACCGGCAAATAAGGTTATGGCGTCAGTATTCTTTGACTCGAAAGGTTTGATTACGATTGATTATCTTGAAAGGTGCGTACTATAAATTCTAATTACTG
>NJDD01006343.1:93471-109032 GCA_002245505.1 Calephelis nemesis | reverse complement strand
ACCTATGTTGTAATGAATATGGCGTAACGATATTTATTTTATTATTGAAGTGAAAACTTCTTTAGTCGCGTTGAGCGTTTTGGTAGAGGGTAAAATCCTCGGTTCGCATCACCGACATGCTAATGATAATAGTATATCTATAGCTATGGAGAGCCAAACTAGCGCACGCACAGTAGCCTGTGTACACGTATACACTAATACATCGAATATTTCTGACTGTATTATGTGCGCGTTGGACGCTTTTATAAATTTCATGTAATTTTTGCATATAGTTTTAATTACTCTCAACTTAATAGTTCCGTTTTTATTTCTATCGGCAGTCCCACGACTGCTACTGTCTTTTTTTTGGATTGGGTAAAAACTTCTAATTCGCGCAGGGCGCTTGCGCGAATGTATGTGTTGTCATGGGTGTAAACGATAGCGCAATAAATGAATATTGTATTTTACCACATAAATGATAGTACTTTCATACTGATAATTAAAGCAATTCGTGCAAAATTATTCCCTAACCATTCCAAAGTATCAAAAATGCACAACGTTAATATTTAATATTCACTACTGCCGGTACTCCCGGAGTGCAACTCTTCGTTTTTTTTCTGAGAGAGATTCTTGTACCTAAGTTGTTAATCGTCTACACACTGTATTTTAATGAACGCCTTCAGTGAACAAACAAACACACACACACATACACACGCTTTTTTCCATTAAAATTAAGTAATGTCTGTATGAATACTACTCTGTGTAGGGTACATTGTGCGGATATACAATGTACGTATACTACATTTTAGCCTAACGGATGTTATTATTACTCAGAATATGATTGTAGCAATAAACCTAAAGTCCCCAGTTCAAATCCCGGACTAAATAAAGTTATGAATGATATTCAGTTCCATTGTATTTGTTGGTAGAGAATACCTGCTTATTATAAAATTAGTGCAAAATAACTGAAAATATCTATTTAAAAGTTAATACTTGATTTACTTGAAAAATAATACTCGGCCTAACACAGACTTTTTTATGACATTGGAAGGCAAACAAGCAGATGGATTTCCTGCTGATAAGAAATACACGCTGCCTAGATACACAAAGGTAGTAATGGTGCGTTGCCAACCTTAGACCGGGATTAAAGGCCTCGAGCAAAATTAAGCCTTACCGGCTACATTACCCTCCGAACCAGAACATGTCAACGGCAAGCGCTGACTTTAGGGCGGCAGGAATAAGTAAGGCGGTGGTATCAATCCGGGCGAGTCGCTTCGAGACTCTACCACCTAGTCAGATGTCACGGTGTTAGTAACGGTAAGCCTATGCTCGCCTTTTACGAGCTGCCAGGCACAGGAGGTCTATTCTGCAAAGGAACCTGGACCAACATTTCTCAATTCATTCAATTCTAAAAATCAAATCTACTCACATTATTTATTCCAGTTTACACAATTTACAGCTTCTCATGACGGGTACTTTATTTGTTTGTTTATGGCGCTAGGCCGAATACTTCGCAGTCCACCCTCGTGTGTTACGAGTATTATTACTTTTTTGCGAATCGGCAGATTATTCCCCTGATATAAGTTGCTGACGTATCACTGTCCTGTGTTGATGTCAGTCTCTCCAAATCTAGCAACTTCGAGTGTCTAACCCTCGAACTAAACCCGTCGTTTCATCAGCGTAGCGCGCTACTTTTAAACCAACTTAAAATAATAGAGGAGGTAATATGTTCGACTCCTGTATTTTTTTAATATATGTTATTTGATTTCTCCGTCATTTCTGAGCCGATCTAAAATATTATTTTTTATTTGAATGAGTGATATTGCCATCGAGCTTGGACCTTATGATGGGATCCCAGGAAAATCGAGTTAAATACTTATGTTTTTACTGAACTATTAATTACTTATAAATCGAAGTCGGTTAATTGTTAAATTTATAAATAAATAAGTACATAATATAATAAAACTATAAAGAATGAATTTTTGTACCTACAATTTGTAAATTAATTTGTCTATTTTTTTTCTAAAACCATACAAAATCTATCACGTAGATTTGGTAGCATTAAGATTTGTTTTACCGAGCAACTTAAAAGTTAAGTACTTATTTTAGTTAAGTTAAGTACTATGTAAAGGGGGTTAATGTTTTTTCTCTTAAATTTTCTACAATCACGCAGTCTTCGGAAAGGAATTGATTACATTTTTTTTCCTCTAGGTAAGAAACGAATATTTTCTCGTAGACAATCGCGATTTTTTTATGACAGTATCAATCCGGTATGAGTCGCTGTGGAACTAGGTGGTAGAGTCCAATCACATATCGCGGTGTTAGTGACAGTAAGCCTGTACTCGTCTTTTACAAGCTGCCTGGTACAGTATATTCTGCAAAGGAAGCCCAGATAAACAAGGGAAAAAAATAAGCATCTTCACACCCATATCGCCGAAGGGTTAGGCAGAGGCACAACCAGGTCACCCACGACTAGCCGAAGACACTAAGCCCCACAATGTGATAGGTGGCAAGCCTAACGACAACCGGGCAGATTTCCAATCCCGAGCAACATTTTTTTTAATAGAAAATTGTAAAAACCTCTATATATTTTTGTTGCCCGACCCGGGATTCGGACCCGGGACCCCATGCAGTCAAGTCCAAAAACTGAACCGTTAGACCACAGAGGCGACCAGCAAGGGAAATTATATTATATAGATGTTTTTACGTTTCTATGCATATAATAAAAATGTAGAAGAACTAATTCTGTACACATTTTAAATAAACATAAAATTCGAAATTTTTAGTAAGGGAAGTAACTCGATGACGTCTGGTGACTGCTATCAAACAAAAATAGAAAAATCAGTCCATTCATTTAAAAGTTATGATGTGTGTGAGTAGTACCGACACCGACGTAAGTCACCGACATAGCCAGCCGGGTTAGCAGGTTGAAGTGGCAGTGGGCGGGGCACATAGCGCGGAGAACCTGATGGCCGTTGGGGCAGAACAGTTCTCGAGTGGAGACTACGTACCGGCAAGCGAAGCATAGGACGGCCACCCACGAGATGGACAGACGACCTTATGAGGGTCGCGGGGTCTCGCTGGATGCAGGCCGCTTCCATCTGGTCGAAGCGGAAGTCAACGGGGGAGGCCTATGTTCAGCAGTGGACGTCCTATGGCTGAAATGATCATGATGATGATGATGATGACTTTGTAGTACCTAATGGTACTCAATAGAAAAATTAGACTGCCGCACTTGTTAGGGAGAGGTAAGTATTTCTTTTTATAAAGGAGGTAGCCTATATATATAAATAAATAAATAAATATCCCTGGACATGTTACACAAATTGAATCTAACCCCAAAGTAAGCAAATTATATGATTGTGTTATAGGTGTTAGTCGACGACAGTACCTGATACATAATATAAATACTTAAATAGATACCAGAATAAATTTAATAAACAGCCAGAGTCGGAACTGCAGACATCTAAATGTTCATCACACAAATGCCTGCCCCCATCGGGAATCGAACCCGAGCCTCGTGGTTGGTCGATGTAGTAGTAGACCTAACCTTCAAAGCAAACCTTAACGTTTGTAATGGGAACATAAGACTGTCGCAAGGATTTACAACAAATTACAGAAGCCAACTTGAAAGCTCGCAGGATAATTTCTGAAGTATATTCTAACAAAAAAAAATGAAATCAAAGCCTGCAACCTTTGACAGATCATAGAGTACTCGCCAACCAGATTTTGTTACAGTTCGCTTCAGTGAATTCGGTGCTAGCAGCCTGGATATAGACAGATACACACACAATATTATGTGTTACAAATATCCATGGGCAATTTTAACTTAACATCAGTTGCCTGCTAGCTTGCTTCGTCGCTAGCATACTGTTTTATCACTACATATTATAAAACAAAGTCGCTTCCTCTGTTCCTGTGTCCCTTTGTATGCTTAAATCTTTAAAACTACGCAACAGATTTTGATGCGGTTTTTTTAATTGATAAAATGATTGAGGAAGAAGGCTTATATGTACATTACCTACATATTGCGTGCGAAGCCGGGGCAGGCTGCTAGTATAATATAAACATAGTAGAGTTCCACTTATACGATCTCATAGTAATATGACTAGTATATATATCCTGGTCTCAATATGACTAGTTACTGTAAAATCAAGAGTATCTCAAGTAGCTCCCATTTAAGCTCTCAGCGTGATTTATGAATGTCAAGTGGTTCAACTGAATCATCGAGTACTGGCAATCTTAATTCACTGCCTACAAAAATGAGGCAATTAAAATAACTAATTTGATTACCTAATACATATTAAAATATTTTCACACCACAAATGGGTAGACTATGGTTGGAACGGCTAAATAATTTTGTATTTTGTAACATCTTTGTAACATATTCCGGAAATAAATACTTTTTTCCTTTCATGGAAAGGCAATAAAAAATATATCTTGGATATGAAAATCATGCAAGATATTGCATGATGCATGGGAGAATTTATGAAATTTAAAAGAAAATTAATATTAAAAACACGAAGAGGAGGAGAAAATTGCAGCGATCCCTACATTCCTAGCGGCGATGCATTACTTTTTAAATATACCTGAAACAAAGAAGAGAAATATACATATCGAGACTTGATGGATGCATTGATAGAAAAATTTGCCAAAAATAAACAAATTATGTCGAATTATTTTTTGATGACAGTTACAATTACTAAGAAGATACTAAGATTTTTTCATATCGTGATGAAGGCAAAAATTAAAGACAATGAGGTCATAACAAATAAATTTATAAAACGTTTGACCATGTTTTTGCAGACTAGTAATACCAAACAACAAAATAATTAAAACAAATTTTAACACAAATAAAAGAATGTGAAAATTTATCATTTGCAAGAGATCCTTAAACAAAATATTCCAGCTGTCGACTGAGGAAGAAGATTAAACACACATTTACGGAAGGAATACTCGAAGAAATTACAAAACTAGCCTTAATAAATACTCACCAATGTAGCAAACTCCATTGGGTCGGTCTACGCAGGCTCTAATATAACATCCATCATAGCTTTAGATACCGACCCCAAAGCAGCAAGAAGCAGGGCATTAGAGCCGTCTACAAAATAACCCTACATAAATTTTAAAGAATACGTCAGAAGGTAGCATGCCACATATTTCTCTAGACATTTTGAGATGGTAGTGTGTAGTATATAGTGTATAGTAGTTAAACTGTGTTGCCAAGTGCTCCGTTAGAGGGGAAAAAATCAAGCATAATAAGTTACGGACGCCTGTAACAAAACTAAGAGCAATATTCTAACACAACAAAACACACGATTTAAACGCAATTCTCATTAGGCGCTAAGCCCACACAAAATACCATGTCCCCGGTATTTTTTCTCGGAAGAGAAGACCTGAATCCTAGTCTACTACTAATTTAATCAATTTGTTTAAGATAACCGTATTATTTCATTAGTGCAGTAAATTGACCTATGTCGCAAGATCCTACAACGGCTCTCCTGGTACCACCGCCTTCATAGCCAGATAGATAGGCAAATCTACTAGTACCTACAAGCAGCATAATTTCACTGCTTGTTTTTGTCACGTTTCGATATTGAACCAATACAAATGTAGGTATATAAACTAATATTAACTGTTTATATATGTACCTAGGTCAAACTGTTCAGTTAGGTAAATCCAACTTCAAGAAAGGGGTCGATCGCCGAATCCAACTCGGATGGGCAGCGTTCGGGAAGTTAAAGGGGATCTTCTTGTCCGAATTACCGCAGAGCTTAAAGTCGAAAGTCTTCGACCAGTGTGTGTTACCGGTGATGACATATGGAACTGAGACTTGGCCGTTAAATGTGGGCCTCTTAAATAAGCTCAGAATCGCTCAGCGTGCTATGGAGAGAGCTATGCTCGGTATTTCTCTGCGAGATATGATCCGTAATTCGGTGATCCGCAAGAGAACGAGAGTAACAGACATAATTCAGAAAGTCAGCAAGCTGAAGTGGCAATGGGCAGGCCACATTGCTCGCAGAACCGACAACCGCTGGGGAAGAAAGGTTCTCGAGTGGCGGCCCCGTACCGGAGGACGTAGTGTTGGACGACCTCCCACCCGGTGGACTGATGATCTGGTCAAAGTCGCGGAGAGTCGCTGGTTACAAGCGGCTGGTGATCGTGACTCGGGGCGCTCTTTGGGGGAGGCCTATGTCCAGCAGTGGACGTCTTCCGGCTGATGATGATGATGATGATGATGATAAACTAATTAAGGGTTAATCAGAGCAAAAGTTTGGTAAAGCGAAGTTTCTTAGCTTTATTCTTATTTATATCTATAAAACAATAACTACAGACAGACAAAAGAGCAGCTTCGTTTATAATAAACTACATTTTTGTTATGTCTTCTTCACCAAAAATAAGTACAAAATGTGTATTTTCAATTTTCTAACAAAAACAAAGCTTTCCGGAAGTTGATATAATATGCCTGGTTGGCAATAGGTTTGGCACCTATTAGACTTACTGTCTTCGGCTATCTGTGGGTGGCTCTTAGGGGATATAGGCATGAAGATACTTTTTTTTGAAAAAAAAAACAATTTGAAAGAAAGTAATAATCTGTAGACAAGTTTTACTACCTTTCTTACGTTGTTTAAGCAGGCAAAACAGAGCCACTAAGAGAGCAGAAAAATATTTGTGTGTGACATGGATTCGTAGGTATTGTTCAAACTTATCTGATCAGATCAAAATTTATATAAGTACTTACCAAATAACTATATAATTATGATGCTGACGAAACTAATTGAAGCCAACAAAATTATTTAAGTGATATTTTTTCGGTATAGGATCATTTATAGATATACCTAAACCCCATCAATGCGTTTATACCTATAAAGTTGCTATAATTATTTCCCGTCCTACAATCACAATATAACAAAGGCTCGGACATAGTAACCTTGCTTTTATTAACGTAGTTGGCTTGCTTTATGATCCTTTTTTTTATGGCATTGGAAAATATACGAGCAGGCGAATTTCCTAATTGTTAAAAATTCGAGCAACCAGTAGCTACCGATGTCAGTAATGCATTGACAAGTGAAGGATACTCTTGAATTAGGAAAACTACTAGTTTCTGTGTTCTGAAAAGAAAATATGGCAAATATAAGTATCTAGGTATCAAAGTAAGTCTATTCCTTAGTACTTAAGTTTTATTTGTACACGTTTTAAATTCTGGTGTAACTTTTAAAAAAAGGTACAATGATAATCTTTTTTACGAAAATCAAACAAATTTCCTTAATTTCATTTAATTGAAAATAAAGTAAAATGCATGGTGCATTGCCTTTTCATTTTACTCGAAGCCTAACATCCCGGCCTCAGGTTGGCAACGCACCATTATAACTTTTGGTGCAATCTAGCGATTGCTTGAATTTCTTGCCTTCAGGATTTCCTTTCTTTTCTTTATTTAGATTTTGACCTTCACGTTAGTATTTTGCCAGTAGTTCTAGTAGTCTAGTCAAGTAGAAATTTGCATCAAATTTTATACCAATTTTAATGAATTATTATTAGTTATCAGTCATAAGTCGTCAGCAAGTCATGACGTCATGCTAAGAGCCTGATCAGGATAAGAGGAATTAGGCCATCGCTTTACAAAAGAGGTAAAGCGGTGGCCTCATAACTCAAGCTCATGTAATGAGATTTGGCGGCAACGAGGAAATACAAGAAATTATTCTTCATGATAATTTTATTTGTGCAGTTTCACTTAACAAAATAGTACAAAATGCCACCAAAATCGACTAATTTTACTTAATATTAATGAATGAAGATGGCGTCATTAAAAAATTCTTATCCAGAATTACTTCTCAATAGTTAGTATGGGTTGAAAGATGCAGCTTAGTATTTGGTAAGTGAAGGAGTTTATAAATTTTAACAAGACTTTGCTAGTGAACCTTAGAAGTTCTGCTTTACTTAGATTCATTGTCGGTCCGTGCAACCTACACCACTTTTCTACATTTCGTAAAGCAGACATCGCTGACTTGCAGATTGTGTCAGTAAACTAACCCGTTTCTTGCGTGTAAAAAACTAAACTAGTCTATTCTATACTAGGCTTATGCGACATATCTATATGTTCATTTTTCAGTTGGTGGGGGATCATTCCAGTGAAAATCCTGTACTAGTTATCTGTCAGAAAAGTGTGGTTCTATTAAGATCTGTTGCACTTCCTTTTGAGATTCGATCGATATGTAATCCCGTTTGCGCAACATACTAACTTCGAGCGCTTTGTTGGCTGCCAAGAATTTTCCTTACCCTCTTAGCCTGTTGGTTTCAATGCCTTTATGAAGTTCTTGCAAAATTGTGTTTTCTGGAATCTGTTGCAGTTTTGTATGTTCATTTGGCTTATTTGTAGTTGTCCTAGTCATCTTAATATATTCCCTGTTGTCAGCCTAGTATTCATTGCCCTATTTTGTAACCATATCATATTTTTAGGAGACTTGCAAGTTCCGGTGTGGTTCCGGGCCCAACCTTGATTTTGGCACTATTGGGAGAAGGAGTGAGAAGGATTATTTGTAGCTATCAGTATCCATCTATGGTCCGAGCTTAAGTATTAATATCCTCGGTATTATTAGGTATCCTCGGAGAAATCCCAACCCGCAATAAGTTAGGTCTATCATAGTTTAGATAAGTCTAATAACGAATTCACGTCTTTCGCCGATGTTAATTAAACGCAATGATGTGGATGTTAAAAATTTAACAAGTAACTCTTCCCTTCGGTTGCTATTCTTGTTACAGTAAAAAATCATTATGTGTGTTGCTGTCAGTGGTGATGATAATCTATCTCCTGTATAGTGTTTTTCAAAGAACCGCATCACGCCGTTAGGTAGAGGGTGCTTCTGCTCCTGACATGTAGACTGAAGCCACGGTTACCGGTTGTATTCCCTCTTTAGTTGCTAACTATAAAGATCTCTAACACTAAAACCTAATAAGGACTATGCAAAAACTTTCCATGTAAAGTAAATACATGCCCTTGGAAAGGCTTCTGTACTCGTAATGCTCTTGTAACTCCTACATTGTAGAGTACATGTATATTTCCTGTGCTGCTAATCAACGACCTTTAGATATGTACCATAGCCGTGTCATTAACATCCAACCATGCTCAGTTAAGCCGTAGCTGTAACGCTATGTTGGAAATTTATCTGAATAAATTTAGGGATTTCAGGTGGAAAAGACGCCATCATTGCCGCCTTTCTCTTTGAGGTTAATTTCCCGTATCCTCATTTCGCAATCGTCGCTGTCTCCCTTTTATTAGTTTATGGGACATCTTTAGTCTCCTTGTCTTCAGTTTTAGGAAAACGAACGTCCACGAACTACCCTCTCTTTTTTTTTATGATATTGGAAGGCAAACAAGCAGACGGATTTCCTGATGGTAAGAAATTCACACCGCCTAGAGACACCAAAGGTGGTAATGGTGCGTTGCCAACCTGGGGCCGGGATGTTAGGCCTCGAGCAAAAGTAAGTTAAGGCTACCTTACCCTCCGAACACGTCATGACGTTATGGCGGCAGGAATAGGTAAGGCGGTGGTACCAATCCGGGCGAGTCGCTGCTAAACTCTACCCTCTCTTACCATGAAACTTGACGTTACTAATTACTAGACCGACCCCAAATTAACAGGGTCAGTATGAACTACTGTGAAAGCAACACTTACACTGTGTACCATTTTACGGTAGGTAGCTAATGTTATTTTTCTCTGTCTATCATATAGTTGTCTCTTTCTAATGAAAGGTAAAAGCAAATTTGTAGTTGTTGAAATTACCAAGTTTCTAAATAAAAATAAGTATATTATAATCGCCTCTGTGGTCTAGCGTTACAGGTGTTAGACTTGACTGTATTAGGTCCCGGGTTCGATTCCCGGGTCTAGCATTTGGTTTTTCCAATTTTTTTGATAAAAAAAACGTTGCCCGGGATTGGATACATGCCCGGTTGGCGAGAGGCTTGCCACCTATCACATTGTAAGACTTATGGCCAATTTCACCAAGAGCCCCTTTACTTTAGGGGACCTTTTAACGTTACTTACGGGACTGTTTCCATATAAAATAGTCCCCTAAATCACGTTAAAAGTCCCCTAAAATATAGGGGCTCTTGGTGAAATCGGGCATTAGTGTCTTCCGCTAGTCGTGCATGCCCTGGTTGTGTCTCTGCCTACCACTTCGGGGATATGGGAATTAAGATACTTTTTTTAGTATGTCTACATATAAAATAAGTTACGAATAAATTAAATCCATTTATTTCCCATATTAAAAAGTGTAAAACATTTTGTAAAATATGTTAATAGGCAAATCAATATAATAAAACTTTTGACAGCTCATTGATCAAAGAAAAATGCTTTGATAAATCCTTTTCTTCTTTGATTGCACGATAGTCAAACATTCGAAAATAAAAGCTGATCAAAAGTGACCTTATATTCACTGGTGTCATAGAAACTGAAGTCATGTCAAACATCTGTGATCGAGAGATCAGTAGCAGATCGCTTAGATCGACCCGACATTTATGGCCCTGTTCACCAATGTCATGTTCCGTGGTGGACGACAGTGAGATCCCTACCAAAAATGTTAATGTATGATATCGGTAAGCGAAGGTTGTTTCTAACCATCAGGAGAGCCACCTGCTTATTATTATACAAAAAACGAAACTGAAACTAGGTATTTGTCAACTTTGACAATAACGACAACTTACCCTTGGACCTAAAAATTTGCATACATGATGATGAGGATGCATTCCATTAGGAGATGAATACATAAATTATAAAATATAAAATTTCAAACATTTTATTGAAACTTAATTTTTAAGTACATTTCATAACACTAAAATATTTCTACTCCATCAACTTTATGGCCAAAACACAACATATAAAACAGTAGTAAAAATTCTGTTCCTAACCAACAACAGTGAAGTTTTAGATAACAGTTAAAGCAAATAAAAGTGCGTTAAACGTAGACGTAGGTAAATGATAAAAAATATCGAAAAATGTCGCTGTTTGGTTTAAAAATGAAAAATCGACACTGAACCCGCATGATGAATATTTTAAGAGTTGTTTAGAAGAGCCATTTAATTTAATACCCCTATCAAAAGAAACAAACCACTGAATCATAGCACGTTGTATTTGAAATTATGGAAGTTACTAAAGAATTTCGTAGAGATCGTCTAAACTGAAATGAACCACCCCCATCGCATTTACGAATACTAATTTATTTATAGTATTTATCCAGTACACATAAAAAACTTTTCTGTATTTAGACATTCAGTTATCTGTCGCCTCTGTGGTCTAGCGGTTCAGGTGTTGGACATGAGTGCTTGAGAGCCCGGTGAAGTTGTAAAAACCGCGAGGCTGGCAACACATTAATCATTCAAAAAAAAGCCTTCATACTATTAAAAATAAAACGCAAATGTATTTACCCACTAAATATTTACACTATAGTCGCCCATCAAATATTTTAAATCTTCCTGTGTCGTATTATAATATAAACTTATTGTGTTAAAATCAGTATGGCAGGCACATTTATTTTTCTGCCAATACTACATCTGTATAGGTGGACTTTGTAAGCAAGCGTCTGAAATGCCAGTAGAGTACGCTTCGTATGCTGACTCATACGAAGCGTCTAACGCAGTACTCTACTAAAATTATTGATACTACCCTCTTATTACATTCAATTGCGTATATTACGTGTATTCGTTGCCCTTTCACTGACACAGATGTGGCCTCACTGACTTACTTCCAAAGTTCACCTTTAAAGAATGCAAGGAAGTTGATAAAAAAGATACTTTGTTTATTACAATTGCTATAACAATTAAATACATTTAATTTTACTATAAATATATGCAATGTATATTTAATTTAATTTATATACAATACAAGGCACCTTTTAGCACCAAATGGAAATTTGGGATAACAATGTCCAAATATAATTATACAATTAAGTAATGTACATATTCCCGCAACTTTTTTGGAAAAAGTTATTTCGTTATTTTTAAGAATTTATGCCCGTTTATAACGACTGCGATAGTTTTTTTTTATATTTGTAAATATTTCCAAATCAAATAGTTTTTATTAAAATATTTTCATTTTGTGAAAAAAAATATCTATTGTTAATTTATATAGTTTATAAACAATTTTTCTTTTAAAATTATTCTGTCGAACACGATAAGTATTTTTAGATTTCACAATAACAAAAAAAATATTGAACAACAAAATATGTTTTTAAAAATATGTAGCCAAAATTTTATATAATATTAAGAACACTTTTTCAAAAATGTTACACTTTTAATCCGGTACATTACTATAATTTATCTCAAAATATTTATTTTTAATACGTTAAAATACTCTTCGTAACACTAATTATTCTACTACGAGTATACTCTTTTGAGATTAATAACTATCTCTACACATGTTTTTCACAATATGTGAAAAGGAAAATGCATGGGATTTATCTCCGCATGTCCTTCACTTTCATATTGGTTAGATAACTGATAGTCGTCGTGTTAATCAACGAAAATTTGGAAGACATATACATTTCATCAGCTCCTCATCATCAAAAACTGAAATACGTTGATCAATATAAAACAATAGATACCATTAATTGCGCTCATTTCAACCTTCATTAACATCTAATGTTTCTCAAGCTGTCAAGTCTATCATGTTAGATTGAGTGTAACGATAAAAAATGAAAACAAAACTGGACTATGCAAAACCAAATTAAAAAGTTATTAGTTTATTCAAGCTTACAAGTCTCATTGCTAAGTATTATATAAATGATCAAGCGGTTAAAGAGCTCAACGAAATATTACTTATTATTTATCTTCATGACAAGAATACTTATTATGTAGTCTTATATACCTACTGGGAAAACTTAATTCTCTTTGCCGCTGTCGGGACAAAAATCTAATTGTGACCATTTTATACATAAACTACATTTAATGTAATAAGAATGGACGATTAAAACAAATGCAAAGGTACTCAAGACACATTGAAGATATTTAAGAAACATGTCAACATGGATTAGATAGGACATGAATTACATATCCTTAATATTTCAATAAATAGTAAAATTATAAGAATGGACTAGGAAATGATAGAAACGATGACACAAATATTACCACTAAAGAAGATATCGTTGATAGCTCTGTATACGACAAATCCGCTCAGTGAGCTCTGCCGACACCAAGGAGACATCACATACAGTTTATAAATACACTAAAATAATACTGAATAAAGCCATCTCGACCATCTTGACAACTCCTGTCCTTGCTGAGTAAATTCAGCCCTTATTTATAGGGAAATCAGTCTATAATTGCAAACACACTAAACATTTTCCATAATACTATCGGTTAATACACAAAGATTCCACGTACTTGGGATCCATCTCATCAATTTCACGTCCTTTAGTTTCTGGGACAAATAAAACTACAAATAAGAGACACAGGACAGATATACCCGCGTATAACCAAAAGAGACCATATAAACCTATGTGGTCTTGGAAGTCTGCTGCAGTTTTAACATTCACAAAACCACAAAATTGACTAAAACTAGTAGCTAATGCACTACCTGTACTCCTATACTCTAGAGGGAATAGTTCACCTATCAACAAAGCAGATATGGGACTGATTCCTAATGAAAATGCAATTGTAAATGTTAACACACACAGCAGTGGTATCCAATCATATGAACCAGGTTCAGCATGTACTAAAACAGTAGAATTTCTAAAAACATCTTCATAGTAAGCATACGACCCAAAACCTGCTAAAGCTATGGACATCATAACACCGCTGATCATCAATAACGGTAATCTTCCGACGTGATCTATTAACATTCCTGACAAACAAGATGCTAAAAGCTGTACTACGCTTGTAGCTATGGCTCCACCGTGAGGATTCATCATTCTAAACGTCTTCTTAAACATAGGCACCGCGTAAAAGTTAAAAACATGGGCTCCAGTAAACCTTTGGAAGAACATCAACCCACATGTTATAAGAACAGGTCTGGTAAGGCGTTTTGATAGTAGAGCTTTGAATTTACCAGCTCCATTATTGTATTGCTTACTTGCTAAAATATTAGTTCTAATTGTAGCTAACTCTTGGCGTATATCTGCATCTGGTCCTCGTAGCCATTGTAAGGATTCTGCCGCTTCCTGTTCTTTTCCTCTAAGAAGGAGAGAAGACGGTGTTTCTGGTATGAACAGGAGCGCGAAAAACAAAAGAACTGGTGCTGCAGCAACCACTAGTGCCAGTTGTTGCCAATCCAAATAAGCTCCGACGGAGAATGAGATGAGTATCCCGATTTGGCTAAGTATCTTTAGAACCGAGCTCAGACATCCTCGGATTTCAGGAACTGCTATTTCTGTGACGTAGACCTGCGGACAACGAAAAACAGATTTATACATACTCTGCATTTGCTTATAAGTTTAAAGGTAACTGTTTATTTCTATCATGATGAAATATCCTTGTTACCTTTTCGTTTTTAACCGACATTAAAAAGGAGCAGTTTACACTTTCGACTCCCATATATTTTTTATGGCAAAAGACATGCACATACAGAAGCACTTGGCTTCCCTAATGATAAAAGATAATCGGTGCCTATAGACAATCCAGGTGTTGTAAATGGCACAGATGTTGTAAATGCGTAGTTGTCCGGTGATTTCTATGTATTTTCATCTATGTATCCGTCATTTCTGAACCGATTTCATTTGAAAGAACGTAGTTCCGTGGCGGTTCCATTGCCGTCAAGTATGAAATATATAGCATGGATATAATAAGCGATGATAGGATCCCAACCATATAGAGTTAAATATTTAATTTTTGTATGAAAAATCCGAAGTAAATTTTTGCAGAATAAAATCGATCTGGAAGGATTGTATGTATTAGTGCGAGTTTGCACGTACGTGTGTGCGTGATACTGTTTAACGGTATCGTTGACAAATACATACATAAGACAAGCATATAATTTGCTTACTTTGCAGTTACATCAATTTGTGTAGTTTGTCCATGGATATTTATTATTTTTTTTTTTGCATTTGTTTACTACGTATAAAAAAAGAGGTGAAACCTTTTTTCGTTGACCAATAATTACCATGAAATGAGATACAACTCTTAAGTGGCAGAGGACAATGTATATAATAGCGGAAAATAATGCAGTATTCGTATTTAAATTATGTTTTAGCTGTAACAAAAATTATAGTAAGCGTTGAAAATTATAAAAGAGCTACACGGCATAAACATACCTTTTAGTATGGTTTGGTTTTGTTTGGTTTAATTTTGGTAAACATACAATTTAAAATACTTAGTTTAAAATGAAAAAAAATACAAAAAACTACATTAATGTCATTTTTTTTATTTACTTAAGGGTGCTTGTCCACCACTGTAAAAAATGTTAATCCGTGGTGATGATGGCACTGGATTTTTTGTTTGAAAACTGAGGTGATCGAAACGGTTCTTATCTATATTACATAGAGGTTTATTGGGAGCTATTGGCTTAATGGTGGTATATGTTAGAGGTATTTTTTATTTCAAACAAGTCATTTATTTTCTTTCCGGAACATAACAATGTCGTGGTAAAAAATAAC
>NJDD01006343.1:64548-83324 GCA_002245505.1 Calephelis nemesis | reverse complement strand
AACTTTTCTGCCCCAACGGCCATCAGTTCTCCGCGCTATGTGCCCCGCCCACTGCCACTTCAGCTTGCTAACCCGGCTGGCTATGTCGGTGACTTTCGTTCGCCTGCAGATCTCCTCATTTCTGAATCATTCTCGCAGTGAAACCTCGAGCATAGCCCGCTGCATAGCTCGCTCGCTAGTATATAATAAAAACTTAAAAAGAAATCATTTCCAGGAAAAGTGTTACGGCCCCAGTAGAAAATTTACAAGCTTGTGTGTACACACTTTCCCTGAAGGGACAACCCTATTAAGATTTATGCGTCGCTAGTACGAGAAGATAAATCGTACATTTTACGATAATTCCACATTAACAATGTCGCCTGCGTTTTACTTCACGTGAAATTGCCTGTAAATTTGATTGTTTGCGATTTGAACTACCTACATCCATTGCCATGTAGGTACTTCAGTTTACAATTATTACCAATTAACTAACCTATATAGCCTCCTACGTATTCGTTGTTTAAGAACACAACTTTCCCGAATTGTAAAGGTGCATTTCCAACCTAGAGATACGATCTCTAATAAACGTCGATATCTATGTCTCTGTGTCAGAGTTCTTATTAATTTTATAATTGATTCCCTCAGATTTTAGTATAGGATAAAAGGAGGATTTGACATTGATATTTATTGCCCACGAGCCAGTTTATTACTTAACAAAACTCGATATATTTACTTGTAGCAATGGTGTCGCCCTTTGGTCGAAATTCGACCATAATAAATTTTAATATCTTGTTGATGAGAACGCCATCTTCATTTCTCGAGATCAAATACGTTGTTTTCAAACTTTTTGGTGCGCCATCTGTGATCTTTTATCGTTATCATCAATATATTTGTTTGTGTGTGTCAAATGCATGACAGTGTGGGTAATGATTTATTTACTGATTTAATGTACTTTATAAGCGTTTTTATTGAAAAATATTAGCGTTCTGCCCTTTTCCTACACATAAACTATAAGTGTGCCAAATTTTATGCTCCTGCGTCCGCTCAATTACCGTAAAAAGGGGTCCAAAGTTTTGGTATCACGTATTACGAATAATATATAGATAATGCTATGTACTAGTAAGATTGACCACCCATGATTCATGAAGTAAGATCAACTCCTGTGACTTGTCTAAGCAAAAATTGTGTACATATATTTGTTATTTGAGAACGAAACACGCTATCATCCATTTTACTCATCCATGAATGTTGTCCAAAACAAATTATTTTCCAAAATGTAACCGCCATGATTGATTGTCACATAGCGTGTGATACCAACATTAATATTATTATAATTTAACCTAAGGAACGTTTCAGATCAAACGTAAAAAGAGCACATTTTAAATGACTACTAGTAAATGAACGCCTCTGTGGTCTAGCGGTTCAGGTGTTGGACTTGGTCCCGGGTTCGAATCCCTGGTCGGGCAACAAAAAAAATTTGGGTTTACCAATTTTCTAATAAAAAAAAATGTTGCTCGGGATTGGATATGTGCCCGGTTGGCGATAGGCTTGCCACCTATCACCTATGGGTGTCCTGGTTGTGCCTCTGCCTACCTCTTCGGGTATATGGGTGTGAAGAAGATATTACTAGTGAATTCCTGTTTGATGGGTATTTTGCTTTTTATTTTTTTTTTCATTTGCAACTTTTTAAAGAGCATAAGGACTTACATACATTATGTAAAAAAATACTGTTATTTTTGGATTTCTAAATCTATAATGAGTTCCTGTGAATTATTTTCTAATGCAAACACAGGAGAAAGTCCATAAAAAGTGCCTTAGGTCTACCTTCATATCTTGTGCAGCTTACACCGTGGATGACTTCCGTTTTAAAATTATTAGTTTGTATTTTTTTTCTATAACTTTTATCGTTTCTGTATCACCACAATCTTTTTAAATGTAGAAGCAAATGTCTACTGCAGCGCCCTCTGTTGAGTTGTTAACGTAACATTCGCCTAAGAACATGCATAAATCAAATCAAAACCTATCCAAAACCAAAATCATTAAAATTGGACTAGTGGTTTTGTAGATAAATAGTAACATCAGTTTGCACAAATATCCTCTCACCCCAAACGGGTACACCGTCTTCATTCCGTCGTGGGTAAAAATCCCATCAACCAGAAAATACAACCCTATTTAACCCACATGTTGTGATATTTTTTTATGTTATTGGAAGGCAAACAAGCAGATGGATTTCCTGATGGTAAGAAATGCTCGCCGCCTAGAGACACCAAAGGTGGTAATGGTGCGTTGCCAACCTGAGGCCGGGATGTTAAGCCTCGAGCAAAAGTAAGTTCACCGGCTACCTTACCCTCCAAACCGGAACACGTCATGACTTTATGGCGGCAGGAATAGGTTAGGCGGTGGTACCAATCCGGGTGAGTCGCTGCGAAACTCTACCACCTAACTAACTTTTCTAATTAACTTTCTGGAGATTAAATGTATTTTAGCTATAATTATTATCTTTGGATACGCGGTAAAGGTAAACCAGCACGATTATAATTAAATATTATGTGGTGTGACTGTGTCATATATAGACTGAATATTAAGGACTGATTCAGGTGAAAACAGAGTAAGACGGTAAGGTTACAGAGTGGACAGCAGAATGTAATCAGCAAATACCATCTCGGTGGACGAAGCTAACATTACTGAACAATCGCGAGGCTCGGGTTCAATTCCCAACCAGGACAGGTATTTGTGTAACGCACATGCATTGCCAGGTCTGGGTGTTTATTAAATTTACTAGATAAGAACCCGGCTAAGCTCGGGTAAAATGTGACATAATATACATTTAGGTGCAAAATGTAGTTAGATATTCCTATAATCACCGGTTTTCAAGGAATATTAAAGGTATAAGCAAGACATAGATTCGTATAGCTTCATTCATTGTGTTTAATAAATATAGTAAATAAAAACTGCCAAAGTTTTTTTTTAAATCAACATTTAAAGTAAAGTAACATAAATTAACAAAACAAATTGCAATGAGTACTTATCCGAGAATTTAGCAGAGGTTATAAAGGAATATTAGCTATTATACATCACAAAACGGAACGTTTATTAACTACCCAAGATGGCGACTGTGATTTGTCTGTCAAGTGTCAACACATTAGAATTTAACACAGAATTTAACAAAATACTCGACAATCCGAATTTTGCGGATATATGTTGTTGACTCAAAATCATTATTTTTTTATGTTTTATTATTCAGGTAAGGTTTCAATCGAGTCTACCGTACCCCTTGACGAAATTATTAATATAGAAGAAAGATACTGGTATATAAATATACCATGTATATGTATTTAAAAATGTCTTTGATATACTCGATAGGCAGAGATGCAACCAGGGGGCTGATTATGTATCTCAGTTGCCAACTCAAAATGGTGTACATTATGTAGCTGTCAAATGACGTCATTATTGCTTGCTATCTCTATTGTATTTCTGTTGGTCACTGGAGATAGCAAATATAAAACATGTCATTTGACAGTTATTTGATGTACTTGATGTATTTGATTTTCTATTTTGAGTTCGCCACTGAGATACATAATCAGTGCTCAGGTGATCCTCGACTAGCCGAAGAGGTCCTATAGTGTACACAACAGGCAACAGGCAACTTTATTTTTATTAGAAAATTGAAAAAAATACATTTCATTTGGTGCCCAATGAAGGAATCCAAACCCGGGACCTCGTAAATCCAACAAAAAACGGCCAGACCAGACCAGACCATAGAGGCAAATAGAATTTCTTTGATTTAGTATCGTTGTCTAAGACATGTAACACATATTATTTGCGTACTGAAGGGTTCGACCAATTTGTAACCTGTGTCCAGGGATATTCGATTTAAAAATAATACACGAATATAGGTAAAGTCTGTCAAATAATCTCACGACTGGTATGGTATAGCCCTTAGGAGTTAGAAACGGACCGATGCCGTAGAAGAATGTAACCGAGCAACATTTAACCGATCTTATAATTGGGCACATCGTGATAGGACCAGAAATATCATGATACAATAACGTTTGCTGCCCACGTTCAAATATTTTTAGTCAACTATACTGTTTCCATTTTTTTATTTTATTCAGTTTCTTACGTTTTGTAAAACATTTTAACCGAATTCAAAAAATCGAAGAGGTTCTCAATTCGGCCAGTATATTTTTTAATGTATGTACAACGATTTCTCTGTGGTTTCTGAACCGATTTACGTAATTCTTTTTTTTAATTGCGAAAAAGTTACGAATTGGTCCCATAAAAATTTGATTGAGTTAGGCCCATTCGTCTTTATTTTATGAGCAATTTTTTATCTACTTTCACCTATTCCCATGTTTATTTTTATTAAATGCAATCATATCAGTAATAAACTAAAAAGTATTAAATAAAAAAAACTACTATAATAAAAACCGACTTCAAAACTAAAAAGTAAAAAATAAAGCCTTAAATTAACAATTATAAGTAAATAGGTATTGTATTATAGTATTGGTTTGGCACCGACTTCAAACCTATTAAAAAAATGGCACATTTAAATAATAGGTAGTATAATATAATTTAAATACTTACTCTTTTTTATTTTTTACTTTTTAGTTTTGAAGTCGATTTTTATTGACGTAGTAATTTTTTATTGAAACAACACGCATATACATGGGTGTTGATCTGTCGTCGAGAAAATACAGAAATGGAATCAGTGTAGTCGGTGATATTTTATACTTAAACAGTCTTATAAGCAAATATGTTCATTTTTTAGTTTACTCAATTTCTTAGTGCTAGAATACGCAGGTACGATAACAAAATAATAACTTTTCTTAAAAAATATAAATTATTGTTGCATTGAACATGCTTCCACTTTATTACAGTTATGAGGAATAATGTATGCTATAATATACCAATTACCCAAAAATAAGGTAGGTTGCAGTTAAAATAAGCTACGTTTCCAAAATAAAAGGAAAGACCAATCCAAAAAAATTACCCGTTTTAGGTATCTATTCAGTTTTTACACTGTTACGTCTTTTTATTTTAAGATTTGAGAAAACCTCGAGCGCGCTATTTCCCGCACACCGGACGAAAATACTTATTGTGTTACAAAATATTAAAACATTAATTATATTAAATTGTACCTACATGAAGAGAATCTTTGCCTTTCCGATTAACATGCAATCGTCACTATCATGTTCCAATACAACGGGATGGCCGATAACTCTCGCAATGAGGCCTCAGCCATCCCAGTCTCTGGTGTTTTATGTTAGAAATCAATTTTAATTATTTATTTATAAAAAAAGCAAAGTCGTAATATGTTGATTTTTTATACAAATTTACACACACTACACACACACACATCTCATTTATATACGTTTGCCTACACATACTGTAACTGTAATTTTTTTTCATTTGAATTTTGTTGAAAAAACTAGTACAGGTGTGTATTTTATATAACAGAAGAGGAGCGTCGTCTAATACATGTACCTCGTATTTAAAAAGTGAATCCACCAAGTCCACCAGCTACCCACTTTTTTGCAACAGTACCTATAGAAAATAAATATTTTTATTGACGCTGTGATGGCAGGAGTAGACACGGCAAGATATAAGTACATATAACATCATATTACATACCTATACATATCTTCACGCCAATTCCCTTACGGGGTAGGCAGAGAGTATCGAGTGCCAGACCTCACGATCTTGAAAAACCTGTCTAGCTTTCTTCACGTTCATTACCCTTTTCATACAAACACGGCGGTTTCGGATACTCTTGACACCATTATATTACATTTTTAGTTAAATTAATAACATTATATTAATTAAACATTTTTATATTTAAACTTTGATCGCGTCATAAGTCGTATGCACTAACTACAGAACTATTGAGGCGTTAAATTAAACAGACGTTGGGTATACAAATGCGCTAACATGCAGTACATGTGTCATGTGTACGAGTATGTTGCAATAAAAGAAGTTAATCGTCGCTCGCACGCTCTGTAATTTGTCAACGAGAACAATAGTTTAACTTAACAGCTAAGCCTTTGTTTAGTGCAAGCTATAATATTGTAGTGTATTCGAGCTATTCACTACATTAAAAAAAAATTTAACAAATTGCTCAAATTGATATTACTAAATATAAAACTTGCTATAGGAGTAAATATTATACAATAATATCTATCTATATCTTTGACACATATCCAATCACTCATATATCTAAAAAAATATTTACATAAGTCTAAATATCTATTATATCTATGTAACTATATATATAGTATATATATATACACTAATATATAGACATAATAGATGTGTATACTGTGTATATACTGATATACTGATTTAGATGACAACCCTGCCTCAGGACTCTACGGTCATTTATGTTATTAATTTGTCTCTTCAGGTGTTTGTGTAATTACATTTAGTGTGTTTGTTACTTGTTCACAGTCCAAAATAGTTATTAAGTAATATTTAGTAATACATGCGCATGTGTTACTTATTGATACAATTTTATTCTTCAAATTTTAAAAGAATTACATTCTCCTTGGTTGTCATGAAGCCCAGTGAGATCGTTTGTCAAGGTTAATTAAAATAAAATAAAAAATAACAAAAGATATCAACCTGAGCACATAGCATATGTGTTATTTATTTGTTGTGATAGTAATTACATTTACAATTAGATCCACGTCAATTTTTAAAAGGGCTTAGGAGGAACGTCTCTTCTCATTTTTATAATATTCACAATTATAGTTTAATACAAATATTATAAATAACAGCACCAAGTAATTAAGCCAATATTCGGTAAAGAAAAAGAAATTAAGTTGATCGCAGAAGAGACTCTTTCTTCAATTGACAACTTATATTTTTGCTGGTAAATTCGGTGGTTTCAAAACCCGGTGTGTTCTTTACCTAAGTACTATGTTTTATTTTGAGAAAAAGATGTACATACCAAGAATGGTACCAATTATCAATTAACAATAAAACTGTACATTAAATACGTCTAGACGAAATTCAAATTTAGTTTTATGATAAATTATTTACAGAGTTAGTTTATCCAACATCTTATGTTAAGTGTTAACCGAACTGACCATGGAGTGACAAAGAAGACTTTTAAAAAAGAAATCATAAAAAGATATAAAATATTCTATAAACTACAATAAAAATTGCCTTGGTTGTCTTGACTTGGACCGTGTTGGCAAAAAAAAAGAAAATGTGTTTTTTCACTTTTCTAATAAAAACAAGGTTTCCCGAGATTGGATATGTTGGATTGGATATGCCCGGTTGACGATAGGTTTGTCGCCTATCATAGTATAAAATACTTACTATACTTGAAAAATATTTATTTCTTTGTTTTATTGATTGTTTATAATCACATTCTAAAAGAACACTTTATAAAAATAGGATGACCGAATGAATTTATGCTTTATATTTTCTAGTTTCTAACGTACCTTTGTGAATACAATGTAATACAGTTACGTCGAAAAAATCATAGCTTCTCGCAAGCGCTTATCTGTCACATATTTCAGGAAATAGTTATGTCATATTGTTTCGCATGTAAATCCAGGAACAGGCAAACAAGGCGCACAGAACTACGTGTGAAAGACGGTAAGTCATTTGTAACATACTTCAATAGTAATAGGTAGCTTATAGCATTCAATGTGAAAAAGCTCTTTTCCTACTATTTTCTTAACACAGCAGGTCTCAGACATGCAAACGCTAAAACAAACAGACATTACAGATGGCGGAAACGATTGTTTAGCATAAGGTGGAGTCTTGCATATTTTTAGCTCTTACATATGGGCTTTTGTTTCACGTTGTATTGGCGCAACTTGAATGTATTAGTATTAGAAAAAAAAACACGTAAAGTGAACAAGATGTTTTGCCTCATTTTTGTTTCACACATAGCTTTTTAGAATTTTCACGACGGTAAGTAATACAAATATTTTAGAGACTAAATGTGGTAATGGTGAGTTGACATCTTAAAAATATGTGATCATTTATTCTCTACTCTATCCTACAAACTAAAGAAGGAGAAAATCAGAGGGAGTTGCTGAAAAATCTTACCAACCTAGTATCATTTGATTTAGTCTAATTTACTTTTGAAGTTCAGGAACGTGTGTGGGAATGTAGCTTTAGTTTACTTGATTTTTATTCTTAGGCAGACACGCGTCCCAGCAAGTCCAAATGGGCGCTATCCTTTAATCGTAAAAATTTTAGAGCTAGATACCTATTTTAATATGAAAGCGGTGTATGCGCAGACGCAGCCCGTTTTGACATGAAACACGCCGCGTGTTCGACAACACACGTGTTTTATTAAAACTCGCATCACGCCTTAGTATAGAATTTAACGTTTACAATATTTTAACTGCATAGACCACCTTGACAAATAGAGCGTTTGTGGGAATTAAAAGATAGGTAAGATTACTGGAAAAAGTTAATTGCGTCTTCTGTACGTTTATATATATCTTTTAATAATAACAAGCTGTTCCTCGAGATTTAGTGTCTCAAAATTTGTATAACATTCGTATATTTTTTTTTCAATTTGATTCTACCTCATATTTTATAATTTTCGTAAATGTTCTTAATAATTTCTATTGAAATTCCAAACTAAGGCTAATGCTTATTAAGGGTGAATTTCTAAAATAATAGTAGCGTTTCTACAAGCATACAATTATCTGTATAAAAAAAAGTCGGAACTAACCGGGCCCATTCTGTTCCACAGTTTCTACGAAAGGTGTGACAAAATAACATTAAACGAAATAATATAAAGTTTTTACGATAAGATCAATAAAGAGTTCACGATACAGACTAACACAATCTATTATTTTAGCTTTATGTAGATAGATAGACATCGCTTACATTTACACTTTTAGGACTCAAATAGACTCTGTTGTCGTATTAATCTGTGCGCTTTTGATATAGTGGTAATTATTCCGCGTGTATAGCCGAGGAAAGCGTTCGATTCCCGGGTCAAACAATCTAAGGGCGTGGTGTATTGGGTACATGATTAAACTTAAGGTTAATAACACACGAGCGAATGTGTTACCTCGCCTTTTGATTGCACATTAAGAGATTTGTTCTTGAATATTATTTTATATGCGTTGCTTCACACATATTACTATTATTACCTATTAATTGGTCCTGATCACTAATACAGTGATAAATATAATGTGTGTATTAATTCATAAGTTATTTTTATATATTTTATAATAAACCTGATGATAACATGTACGGTGTCGTTCTCCAAGAGGCAAACTAATCAATCCCCCCCCTTCGACTTCTTCCATTTGTGGTCATCATATTGAAATAAAAATTTTGAAATATCATATTCACTTATATACACCTCATATGCCAAAAACCGTCGAACCATTTGGGCTGTAGGGCGTATCAAATAAATGGACATACACAAATACATACATTGTCATACATACCTACATAGTCTAGTAAAAAATCCTGCGAAACAATAGTATTTTCAGGCATTCTTTCGATTTCTCAAAAAGCTCAATCATTTAAACCTAATATCCCAGTAAATTTAGATGGAACAGTACAAGTATTTCACAAAAATATAATTTTACAGAACGAGAAAAAGAGTCCTGTTCGTCTGCTTTTAGCTTAAACAGATTTACTAAAATTTACAGCCAGCTTCGCTCGGGCTTTGTGTGGAAATGCGACTGACTTTCTCGGAAACTTTTACGATCTTTCATTATGCTGTTTTCTTTGTTATAAATCTTGGTGAAATATCAGCGCGAATTTAACTATCCCGACACCGTAAAAGTCTATTTTTGGTTTAAAATGCCATTTTTTGTTTAACTGGCGCTGCCTGTGGCTTCGGCCGCCTTTTTCAATTTCCGTAGGAATATCTTTTTAACTTGACTTTTCTTGGGTTGAAATAAATTGAGTAGGTATGGGTATTTTTAACTCGCTCAAAAGTAACAGTTTTACAAAATATTAAATTACATTAATTTAAATTCCATTGCCAATTTCCAAATTCGGGCTTGTAGAGTAGGATTGTCGATATATCTACACAATACGCTAAAATAAAAATTACAACTTCAGATTGGTAAAACACCGTTAGCATTTTTAGTGTGCATGAAGGACGCATATTCTTCGTAATTATTTATCGCAAAGATTTACATGTTGTGGATGAGCCAACAACATTATACCGGAGGTGGTTCACATGTATGTATTTATTTGTGGTATACTATAATTACTCACCTAATAGACTTAAACTGGCTATCCAACTGGCTTGTTGGTCGCTAACCGTGAAGGTGGCGTTGTGTAACCTGGACTCCTGCATCGAGGATATCCCGGGGGATACGTAGCCCTTGCTGAGGCCGGCTGCGAACGGGCCCAGTGCGACGGCCAGAGCCGCCAAAATCTAGAGAAAATAAATAGATTTAGCAAGTTCATGACAGCGAATAAACATTCAAGAAGCTCCAGTTTCGAGCTTTATGATAAAAGCTCGATGGAAAAATCGTATCTTCGATTCTATCGATCGTAGGCTGTTGTAAACATATAAAAATCCTTTTAAATAAATTTTACAAAGATTTTAAAGTTTCCTGATCAGAAGGATATAGGTAACTTTTCATTTCAACTCTTCACCGTTTGTTGAGCGAGAACTTAAAACGTTTAAAACACTAACGAAGCTACGGGAAACAGCTGTTCAGTTTCAAAAAGTAGAATACCTTGCATGCTATATTAAACTTAAATTTTTAAAAGTAGAAATCAAATTCTTGGTAACCTAGAAACACTCAGATTGTAGCACTAGATCAAAATAGGTATACGCCTGTAGGGAATCGATCAATGTTTGAAGCACCATGTACAACGTGTTAATGGCAATAGTGTTGGGACCGCACGTGACAATATATTTTGTCGATAAAGAACAAATCTGTAGCCTGGTGCTAAAAGGGCCAACATTAAAAATCATTATTTCCAGTAATGAGCGTTATAGCAATGAATCCGCATACATAGTTATTATTTATGTGTTATGTATTAGTATTGCAAAAATATTTTACTTTTATTTGATTTTTGTTTTTAAGCAAATTTATGAATTAAATTCTATTTTAAGAAAAAAATAGTATTTTAGAAAATATTAACAACTTAAGCCCCTTTAGCTCTGATGTGATTATTACGTTACTTCCCAATTAGGTATAAAATTAAAAAGGCCAATGTTGTTTTTCTAAGAAATTTTATTATGGAGAGACTACAATATTTTCAATTTTTTTCGTCAGAACATGACAGAATATCTATTTCGGGGCCAGTCTCCAAAGATTCATAAAATGGACGGCTGGATGGCTGGAGGTACTCCAAAAATGATTTCAGGTCTCTGACTTTTGGCGCAGGAAGTTTAATAGGTCTCTGATTTAGAGGAATGAGAGGTACTACTGGTGCAGTATCTTCTGATTATGAACGTGTCATATTTCGGTTTCTTTTTAAACTTAGCACTTTGATTAAACACAGTGAGTTTTTGTGTTTACAGCAAATTAAATTGTATTACAAAAATGGCCAATGTTGACTTTGGTCGTTTTATCTCTTACTCTATTACTAGGAAAGTGGAAAATAATAATTTCTTATCGGCTTAAGTATACTACAGCCCTTTCATAATTTATTTTTTTTACTTAACTATATGAAAACGCACACTACATTGACCTTTTTTAAATAGTAATTTTTGAAAAATTGTTAATACACTTACGCCCTTTTAGCACAAAAAAATATCTTACTTTTATAATAAACTGACATTACAATCTCGTTTCATACAAAAACGTACTTTGGCCCTTTTAGCACTACGCCACAGAAATATATCTGGACAAGTTACACGAAATAAGATAATTCAAATTAAACTAATCATTAAGTTGGCGTCAACGTTACTATGATAAACTGATGAGGCACGCAGACTCACAAACACAGACAAATAGCTTCATTATACTCGTATAAATATCTACACCTGTCGTGAATTGATCCCGATCCATTGACTTAAGTGTGTATACCTACTAACCTTTTCGTCTTGCGACAATGTGCAGAATACATGTAGGCAAATCGCATTCTGTAACTACTAAACTTACTTTCCAATTAATAGTATAAGGTTTGATAAGAAAGTTTACACTACTAAAAGTATAAAACACTTAATTTTTTTTTTGTAAAAATTTTAATAGTGAAAAACTCTTACTAATGATATTGTTAAAGATGTGTAACAATCGTTAGATACTAACACAGTACATTTATTTAATGCAGGTTTGTGGTATTAGCAGGTACATATGGTTTAGGCGGTACCCAAGGGCTATTTATTATTAATATTGTAAATACGGCCTCGATCAAGGTATTTTGTTGTTTTCAAAATTATCTGTGAAAATAACGGACACCAGAGATCATGACAAAAATTATTAATAAGGTGCACAAAAAATGTGTACCATAATTACGTCAGCCCATTAAAAGTTAAATACGGACAAACATACAAATGCTATTGGTAACGAACCTTACCAAATTTCATGTTTAATGTTTTCCCCGTGTTGGTCCGGGCTCCTTTGAAGAATAGACCATCTGCCTTTCTTGCCAGGCAGCTCGTAAAAGGCGAGCATAGGCTTATCGTCGCTAACACCGTGACATTTGACTGGGTGGTAGAGTTTCGCAGCGACTTGCCCGGATTGGTACCACCGCCTTACCTATTCCTGCTGCCATAACGTCATGACGTGTTCCGGTCCGGAGGGTAAGGTAGCCGGTAAACTTACTTTTGCTCGATACCTAACATCCTGACCTCAGGTTGGCAACGCATCATTAACATCTTTGGTGTCTCTAGACAGCGTGAATTTCTTACCATCAGGAAATCCGCCTGCTTGTTTGCCTTCCTATAACATAAAAAAAAAACAGTTTTACGTAAGGCAAAAAAGAACAAATTTCTATGTGTATAAAAACATAAACCGTTCTGTTGAGCCACTTTATCTATTGACAAAGCGTCATTCAAATCCGCTGCGTAGTTTCAAAGATCTTAATATACCTACCTTCCTACATAAAGACAGACAGCGGAACGCGATTTTGTTTCATCTTATGTAGTGATTAGAAGATTTTGCGTTCCACGTTGTGACGAAAGATCTTTGTATTTGTAACGAATTTGAATTGCAACATTTAAAAAACGTTTTTTTTCGTAATGCAAATAAATCATAATTTATGATCCCTTAAAAATAGTTAGGTAGGTATATTATAAACATGTTTTCTTATGAAATTATATCGACATCGATATGAAAAAAAGGACATGACTAAACACTTTATCTGAATGCGTCCTCTGGATTGGTCGGAACATTTGGTAAAGGTCAATATCCGACACAGTGCCTCACATTTAACCCCCCCACAAATTTAATAAACATTTCAATCATTCGAATGTGAACTTTATTCCCCGAAGATAATGCTC
This sequence comes from Calephelis nemesis, assembly GCA_002245505.1. Taxonomy (NCBI): domain Eukaryota; kingdom Metazoa; phylum Arthropoda; class Insecta; order Lepidoptera; family Riodinidae; genus Calephelis; species Calephelis nemesis. Next base: position 69,943 of record NJDD01006343.1, on the reverse strand, counting down.
CTCTAGCTGCAGGTTTAAGCATTTGACATTTTTAAAGCTTTTACTTTGATACGGGATAAAAATTTATCGTATGATTTAACTAGACATACGTTTAGTGTTACCAAACGTTATATTATTTAGGATTATTTGTTTTTTTGGACCCATTAAGGTCCAGTTAACATTGCACGTGACAATGTCACACATTTTTATTTACATCATCATAATATTACTCCCTATAAATGCAGAAGACATGCAGTAGTACTATTTAAATCATGCGCTTCGGCTATATTCGTCAAGCATCGGAACTCCGAATGTATTTTATAGATATCTATATATTGTCCGCCTCGTTGGTCGAGTGGCTAGCGTGATGAACATATTTTAGATGTCTGCATTTCCAGGTCTGAGTGTATATTAAATTTGTTCTGGTATCTCTTTCAGTATTTCTATGTATTAGTATCGTTGACTAACACCCATAACACAAGCATATAATTTGCTTGCTTTGGGGTTAGGTTCACTTTGTGTAACTTGTCCAGGGATATTTATTTTATATTATTATTATTATAGTTGTTAAAAGTATCTTTACGCCCTTATCCCGGAAGAGCTACACAGAGGCACAACCAAGGCACCTACGACTAGCAAGCCTATCGCCGGGCATATATCCAATCCCGAGCAACATTTTTTTAAATTAGAAAATTGGAAAAACCCAATATTCTTACAGTAATTTTACAAAAAAAAATGACAGGTACTTTCCCCCCTTTTGGCAAAAACATTAATGACTACGAAAATTCTGTCACTGCTTTTCATTGCTATAAAAATCTAATATCAAAATAAGTAATGTCCTGTCCCATATAAACAGTGTGGTCATGTAAAACATGTCTTGTAATATGGACGCAGGATCATCTGATATTACGAGAGCTACTTACGTAGGTACATGTTAACATTTCTGATAACGTCTTTGTATTTACTGCTTGTCAGAAATCTGTGATGGACGTCACTGCGTAACTTGTTTGTGCCGCCACTGTCGTATTCCGATTGGAAGAGTAAAATAGCCGGTTAATTTACTCAAGCAATAGACTTAACATTCCAACTTCAAATTCACATCAGAAAATCCATAACTTTTGGCTTCCTGAATTAAAAGTAGTAAAGTCTTCATGCCCATATCCCTTAAGTGGTAGGCAGAAGCGCAATAACCATCCACGAATATTATCTATTTTCTAATAAAAATAACGTTCTCCGGGATTAGATATCTGCCCGGTTGGCGATAGGCTTGCCACCTATCACATTGTGGTTGTGCCTCTGCCTATCAATTCAGGGATATGGGCGTGAAGATACTTTATTTTTCTTAAATAATTGTGAAACAAGAATGAAGTTACCTGTCGTCTATAGGCATGCCGGCTGTCTTCCCTCATCATCATAATCCTGGTCTCTGGCGTGATGTTTGTCATCTCCTCCAGGCACGCTTTGTCACACATTTGTCACTATTGTCACTAACTTGACTTCACTAAACTTTGTGTCATTTTCGTTGTCGCCCCTTTGTCTGTAACAAGACAAAATCACATTAATAAACAATACTTTTATTTAAACTTTTAGTCGTCTACTGGTCGATTTATAGTTAGAGTTTTATACATAATTTAGTTAGTTTGTTTTGTAAGTTATGTTAAAACTTTATAAATTATTCTCATCTATTTTCGTATAAAATACCTAACTGGACATTAATACAATAAACTTGAACTTTATGCACTTTTTGTAATATTTATTCAACCATATTTTATTCAACAGAAAGAGACTTCAGTTGCAATATTCGATATGTCGTCTAAGTAACAAAATATAGAAATGTTTCCTAGATTTCCATCTGGATTTTATCGTTAAACCCTGACTTCACCTGGGAAGTACATTCTTTCTCATAAAAAAAACTACTCTTGAAATTAGTTCACAAATGAATTAAAAATCATAAAAATACGTAGTTATACTTATTCAAATACAAGTTAATTAAAGTAACACGCCTATACCGTACTGTATCTCCTCTGTTTTCTAGCGGCCCGGAGTAGGACTTTACTTCTTGAGGTCCCGGGATCAATCCCCGGGTCAGACAACAAACGAGAAAATAATGATAAAATGTGTTTTTTTCAATGTTCTTATGAAAAAACGTTGCCCTTGATTGGATAGGTACCTATATGCCCGGTTGGCGATAAGCTTGCCACTTATCACAATTCGGGCCTTTAGCTTATGCCTCTGCCTACTTCTTTGGTGATATGGGCGTGAAGATACTGTTTTTAGGTATTATACTTTTATTAACGTGCATAATAGGTATCGAACCCCTTTCTTTTGTTTCAGAAAGCACTTTAACTTGCAACATATTTAAGGATAAATGAAATATTAAAGAGTAACAATATTAGAATGTGTAATCAAAAACGTATTATACCTAATCGTAATATTTTTTTCAAACTGCATCAATGGACGTAGGATAGTGTAATACGAATGTTATAAAGCTAAAGCTTTAACGTTTTAAAAACGTACCAACTTTTACAAAGGTCGATCGTAAAACATATTCACAAGTCGCGTAACATCGTTCGATATTCGGCCGCAACAGCAGAAGCCACAAATAAAACTGAAGACATCTTACAAGATCACCGCTGATTGTTCTCCGTGACGTATCTCATTGTCTACAAATCGATTCGTAGACAATACTGTGGAAAACAAAAGACATACGCACATACCGGCCTCACCGCACCATTGAGATTTGTGATCTACGAAGCTAATACAGCAATTATAGCAATTGGGACAGTCGTTATAAGTTTCGACGTCTGCGCTGGGTGGAATTTCATTGCTTTTTTATGATACTGGAAGGCAAACAAGCAGACGGATTTCCTGATGGTTAGAAATTCACGCCGCCTAGAGACACGGTGAAAATGGTACGTTGCCAACCTTAGGTCGGAATGTTAGGCTTCGAGCAAAAGTAAGTTTACCGGCTACTTTACCCTCCAAATCGGAACACGTCATGACGTTATGGCGGCAGGAATAGCTAAGGTGGTGGTACCAATCCGAGTGAGTCGCTGCGAAACTCTACCACCTAGTCAGATGTCACGGTGTTAGTAACAATAAGCCTATGCTCGCTTTTTACGAGCTGCCTCACAGGAAGGCAGATGGTCTATTCCGGAGGATCTATAAAGGAGCCCGGACCAACACGATTTTGACAGTTTCTAAAAATATTGTATGGGAGGAAATAAAATGTTGTTTTTCCTAGTGCATGTAATAATTATTTATTTGAATTACTATGAAAGCCTGTTTCTAGTGCGACCAACAGATGCCTATATGTTTCAAACTGATCACGCACCATTGACCCAGTTGTTTGAGGTCTTTAGTCATTCACCTCGTATTCTACATATAGAATATATAATACATTTTACTAGCAGCCCGCCCCGGTTTCGCACGGTTATGAAATATACATATTATAAACCTTCCTTTTTAACTACTTCATCTAGTAAAAAAAACATCAAAACCGTTGCGTAGTTTTAAAGATTTAAGCATACAAAGGGACGTAGGGACAGATGAAGCGACTTTGTTTTATACTATGTAGTGATAAGGACAAAAAGATGTAATTTAGTAATATATGAAAATAGAAAAAGAAGATATTTACCAAAAGAACACGAGAAAAGCTAACACTAATGTTGTGGCTACATACGTAAGGTAAGTAAGTCAGTACCTACCCTACATTCCCAGCGGATCACCGCAAGACTTACCACTTAGAAACTCATATTGTCCATAATTTTTATCCATTTAGAAAGACACGAATTTTCCACTTAATAATTTATTTAGACACACTAGTGTTTACTGAGTAAATAAACTCATTTGTCAAAATTTAAACATCTTCATCATAGACACATTTTACATTCAGTACCTAAACCTACTTATATATCCGACTATTGATTTCTTCTTATTGATTTACAGACTTATGTGAGTAATATTTATATATTATGAAGATATCAATATTGTTCATATGCGTTACTTTATAAAATGTTAGCGTATTGCACTCCGATACCAAACTTTAAATACATTTTTATTCGGGCATATTTTTCCGGGCATGTAATATTCTTAAAAAGGTTAAGTTTTTGTTTTGTTATAGATAGGTGGTCTTATGCTCATCTCACCAAATTAAGATTGAAGATGAAGTCGAAAGTTGAAGCATACTAAGCTAGAAGATTGCCAAGCTTTTTGTAAAGTCGCTAAGGTTGGAATGCTCTGGAAAAAGAGCCACTGAGATATTGGAAGAGTAGGCTAGTCCAGGGTAATTCGAATGTCAACGAAGTACCTACTTGTGAATTTTGGCTAATAATTAAAGGCGGTGAAGTTCTAGTCTCGAATTAATATGGAAGAGTATAGACTGCGATTAGTCCTAGACACTGGTTTGCACGTCTAATAAAATACGTCAATATTGCTCAATGAAGCGAAAGTAATTTATAAATTAAAACCAAAATATGTTTCGGTATTGCTGTATATTATTTAATTTTGTATTTTTTGGTGTTCCGATACCGAATTGTAGGTAAATAGATTTATATTATTATTTCAATTTACGTTAGCACTTAGCAATGTTGAATTTAAAAATACGCCGGCAATTAGAGTAACATTTAACTTGCATTATTATGTTTTGTTTTAATTGTTTTTATACGTAGACCTATACTTTGTTAGTGCAATAAATAAATAAATTAATTTATAGCTACAACTCTTAAATTTAATTGACGTGTCAAATAAAGCTTGTTTTTTTAGGAATAATAAGATATTAAATCTTTCATCGCCAGCCTCCACTGTGGAAACTTCTAGCCTTTAAACTTTTTTTATGTGATAAGACAGCGAACACGCACACGCCCTCTGGTGGTAAGAGATAGCTTTCACATAGACACTACGGATGTTATCGGTGAGTCGAAGTCTTTTGCCCGATGTGTTAGGTCAACCCTCTACCCTCCGGACCGGAACATGACAGTGTTAGGTACTGTACGTTTGTATTACACATGTTAATTGGATAATTTTTAAAAACATTTCCTCGGCAGCCAAACATTTTTGGAAGCTTCAACTCTCGTAACATTTTTTAGTCATTGGACAGAATTAGCGCCTTGAGAATCTATATCATTATCCAAAATTTTGAATATTTAATGTATAGTATTTAATATATATTATGTCAAATTTTTGTAGGTCTGGTTTTTTTTAGCAGGAATCACAGGTTCATTTGGAACCGCTTGCCTATATGTAGACAGAGGCAAATCAGCAAAGCAGACTGATTTCCTGATGGCAAGAAATTCACGCTGCCTAGAGACACCAAAGGTGGTAATGGTGCGTTGCCAACCTGAGGCCGGGATGTTACGCCTCTTGCAAAAGTAAGTTTACTGGCTACCTTACTCTCCGAACCGAAACACGACAACGG
>NJDD01006343.1:25676-43166 GCA_002245505.1 Calephelis nemesis | reverse complement strand
GACCGACAATCTTGCGACGTGACGAAGTATTGGTTTCGTCACAATTATCCCTCGATACGTCACGCATAGGATCGAATTTCCAATACGTCACGCGTGCACTTTCTCTAATTCTTGTGACGGTAACAATGAAAGATATTTTCATGTAAGTAAATGTAATTCTGAAACCATTCATTTAACTAAAATTGCAGTAAACTTGCCATATTATTATTTGCTGAATGTTACAAAAGTCGAATCGATGCGAACTCGCAACAAATGTAAGGGAGTTTAGTTTTGAGTAACTATTACAATAAAATGTTACACACAATCAAATGTTAATTTATCAACTAAAAACAGAAATAATTAATACCTGCAATCATTAATTTATGAAAAATTTGCAGCGAGGGCCGACAGGACAATGTAAACTAATTCATAACAATAGTATTAATATACTAATAATACTTTTTAATAATAATACGCTTTAACTCTATCCCTATCTATTTAGCTACAGAAGCGCCAAGTTAGAACAATTTGGCTAGCTGCGAAGTTGTTTGTTTAAGTTTCTATGTGTACCTCTCTTAAATCTGTGAACTGTGCATATGCTATGTTAATGTTTGACAATTGGAGGGGGGGGGAGATTAAATACGAGGTCAAACCAAAGATTGATTAGTACAAAATGGCTTGGACACTCAGTAGAAAATTCCATGCAAGATTACCGGATGTTGAATCTCAGATGCTATCCAATCACGATACTACCGCATTGTCAAAACTTAAGTAACTTACGTATTGCAGTCGCAGTAGCTGCTGCCTATGGCTTCACTTGGGTGTTTAGAAAATGCAATGCACACATACAGAGATAAAGAGAAACTAATAACAGCACTCTTTTCTCAGTCGGGGGGCTACTAAAAGAGGTCAGCGCAAGAAACGATAGCTGGATGCGTGAACAAGACACATGCGGCATTGGACACTCCAACGGCCAACCATCGTATCGCCGAGTGAAGGATTTAGAGGAAAACCGACGCGCAAACATAAGGAATAGACTGGCCTAACGATCTCTTTAGCGTAACGGTGTTGATGAGATCACTTTCCACTAAGAAATAATGCGTGAGATGTCAGTCAGAACTAATAAAAGGTCGCCCAAGAACTAGCTCCGGCTCCGCACTCGCATGTGGAATGTGGTCGTCACACATACGACAGGCTCGCACCTACCGGGAATCAACCATTGCCTATTGCTTCGTTCCTACGGAATGTAACCCTCTCTGTTTATTTCAAACTAATGCTAATTTCAGCTTTACCGATTTTAATAAAGTATGGTATTATGTATCCTAGAGCAGAGTTAGAATTACGAGTAGATTATAAAAATTTTAAAATTCTTATTTGTTAGAATTTATTCATGATTATACTATCAAAAGTAAATTGTTATACCAAGCAATCCAGAATAGACCAGACAGTGACCAGGGGTAGGTGGTAGGGTTTTGGTAGTACTTACCCAGATTAGTATCACCGCTGTTTATATGTGTGATACGTAACAACGTGACGTCAGTGCTCGCCATTATACTTTTCTGATACCAATGGCAGCGTAGCTGGAAAGCTTACGCAAAAAGTTCAACACTTCAGTCTAATGTTGGAAACACACCTTCAACACTTTTGAAGTCTACATACATGTATTTTGCGATGTCCCATACATATCATGGGTAAACCTTATGCTTGTTATATTTATAATCCCATAAAACATATTAGTTTTTTTAATCCTCAAACCTTAAAATACATTTACACTTATTATTATTGTGTATTTTGTTATTGAGCTTACGACCGGCTCAATATAAATATATCTAAACATTTTATAGTCGCCGGGAATATCAAAGACGTCTGTAATGTGGTAAAAGCGCAGCATATTTGGTTTCCTTATAAAAATCAAAAGAATACCGCCCGGTTAATATCTAACTTTCCAGTTCATGTAAGTGCATTCGACCCATGTTTTGGAACATACAGCCTTTCAATGTCTCAATAAATCTATCGATGAACTAACACTAATGAAAAAGGCACGGCCAAAGTTATACACTTTAAAAGAGGGGTGTTATAAGTTTGACATGTCTGTCTCTGTGTCTATCTGTCTGTGGCATCATAACTCCCGAACGGATATAGTAGATTTCAATTCAGTTTTTTTTGTATTATGGGTAACTTATGTGCGAGTGTTCTTACACAATATGTTTGATGAAAATCGGTTGATCCGCTTTAAGCCGCCGCTTGTGGGTGTTGAAAGTGGGAAGATTAACCAAATATCTGCAAATATACTCGGACGGGGTTAAGTTCTTATATCGGGGGTTTTTAAAATTTTAAATTTAATTTTTAAAACAGAAATAGTACTAATTTAAAAATATGCGATTTTTCTATGACCAGAATTTTATATTCACTCTCTATAACTCATAAACCGGATAAGAAGTAAACTTATGTCCTTCGGTTTCATGACATCAGTTTTCGGAGCAGTGGTTTGAGTCTTACGTTAAGTAAATTATATTCATGTTCAAAACTTAGGTAAGTATATATTTCAACATTATGAATGTTTATACAACGATTAGGTTTGTTTGTAGAAATATTCACTTGCTTGTAGATAAGTATTTTTTTCAGTAATGAAATTTCTTAGTTGCGTTTTAAAATTATCGAAATTTATGGAGTTAATTTATATCCGCTAGAAGCGATATTGATAATTACAAACATTATGATAGTCGAAACATAAATGTGTTAGCTTACTTAGCTACTTAGCCTTTAAACAAACATTTAAATCATCGGTTGTATGTTCTTGGCTAATGAAAAGACAATATTGTATTAAAGTAATGTTGTTAATTGTTCAGGACGTCGTGATTTATGCCAAAGCATTAAAACGTAATTATATGTAGTTAACAATGTAGACATTACTACCATTTACATATATTCATATAGGTACATTTCGTTACGTAGCATAAAGTGTAAATATATATTAAGGATGTTTTTTAACAGATGACAAATGATATGTAAGATTAGCATAAGACTAAGCCGAAAAGCCCATTTTCTGTTACTTTAAATATTTTTACATTGATCCTACTGTTCTGGACTAATGAGGTAAATATTATTAGATCTATCTAATACGAATTAAGTAATAATGAACAGAATAATAGACTAGTGGTCGCCCGTTGGTCAAAATTCGATAATAAATTTTAAAATATTGTTGAAAAGAACGCCATCTTCGTTCCTAAGACCAACTACTTTGTTTCCAAACTTTTTAGTGCGCCATCTGTGATCTTTTATCGTTATCATCAATATATTTGTTTGTATGTGTCAAATGCACGGTAGTGTGGATAATGTTTTATTTATTGATTTAATGTACTTTATAAGCATTATTATTAAAAAATATTAGCGTTCCGCACTTCTCCTTCACATAAACTATAAGTGTGCCAAATTTCATGCTCCTCCGTCAGCGCAATTTTTGTAAAAATGGGTCCAAAGTTTTGGCATCACGTATTAATATATAGATAATACGTAATGAATTAAATACAGACATCTTTACTCATGATGCCACATTGAGACTTGAACTCTTAGTCTTGTAGAGCATCAGAGCTATTACGTACGACTCTTCTCAACTGAAAACGCTTAAAAAATTGTCGAGTACAGCTATGTCGTAGTAGTTAACCTAGCAAAAATATTGTTGGCATTTTGCATAACTTTATTGGCTTATTTGTAGTATATAGAAGTAGAACCTATCAGCCAGTATACATTTAAAACTTTAGTGTTTTAGGTGTCCAGCGTTAGTTTTGCAGAAAAGGTTGCTAAAGGCTGAAGATCGGGAAGCACATATAAAAGTATAACTCAACAGAATGAAGCAACCGCAAGACAGTAAAATCTGTCAACTGTTGCGGCAACAGCCGGGCAATAGTAACGACGAGATTGACACACATGAGTCATATTTAATTTGGTACAAAATACAAAGCTATTAATGCGTGTACACTGTAGATACCTACCGCCTACGTTTGAGTTGTTTTAATAGAAATACACCAGGGATTGTGTTTGTCTGTATGTTTACTGTGTATATCTAAAAGGCTAACAGGTTTGATTTCCTATGGTAACGAAATTTTTACCTCTTAAAGACACTAAAGATGTTAATGCCATCTGCGACTACAGTTCATACTCAAATGTTTTGTCTCAAATCTGGAAAACGTGAGACGTGTCTATTTTGTTAAATATAAACTAATTGTTAAGCCTATATTACGTCAGCAGTTTTGTTAACTACATACCTTATCCTTCTTACGTTCATGGGCATTGTTTTAGTGGCAATGTTTGATGTATGTCACACAAAGGAAAATAAGCAGCGAGATTTTGTAATTGTAAGATAAGAAAACAAAGATGTTGATTGTGTGTTGCCAATATGAGTCTGAGATCCCAAGCTTATTGCGTAAGTGATACTACTTTACTCTTCTCTTCAAACCGGAATACAACAATGGGAAGCACCGACGTCACGGCAAGAAGTAAGAAATGGTAATACGGTTGTGAGGAAGATATATCTATTCTATCTATCTACTGATAGCCTCTGAAAGTGAAAAGTAGGAAGTTAATATGTGGTCTTCTGTGCTATTATTATTCCAGGGCTATATTTTTTAGGAAAATAATAAATTTCGCTCATCCAAATAACCTCTGGAGTGGACCTTTTCTAATTATTACCCTGTTTTTTTCTAATGCCTAAGGATTTAAATAGATTGTTGATACATCAACTAATCGATCTAAGTCGACAAGTTTTTAGTTTCTATTCCAGACGTTGATAACAGAATAACATTTTCTTTTAATTAATTTTTTTTTTTTATTACCTGAAGTCCAAAACACAATCGTTACATTTTCCTTTGTTATTTTTTTTAATTTTTATTACATGCAAGAATTACTTTTTTTATTTTTCCGATTACATTTTCCTATCACATAATACCTAATACCTATATAGAGACAGAAAAGGCGATAAAACAAATTGAGAGAGTGAGAGTCTTCGGCAAAGACTAATAAGGCTCGAATACACAGCGTTCAACGCGACTACAAACCGCCTACGTCCGAGCTATTTTAATAGTCAGTCAGTAGGTACCGTGGTAGGTATGTCCGTCTGTGTGTTGATACCGTTACAAGATTGCAGTGAATTACCAACCAGCCTCGCTGCCACTTCAGATTATGTTTGTTTTCATTGCTATACGATAAAGTTGTATTTCAGGCGATCAAAAGCTTATTGGTGAATTGCATCTAGCTTAGATACAATCAAATGAAGGCAAATGCATATTACGCACATTCTTAGTCAATATTTGACTTTATTTCCCTCTGGCGCCATAAAACTATAGATATTTCATGCGCCGTTACTTTCATAAGCACGAATGAGCGAAATGAACGAATTAACATACCTACACCAAAAGCACGACATAATAATTATTGTTTTATGTTTACTATGCCAAAGTTCTTGACTTATAACGATACTGTTTATAGTTCACTTGACACTGGTGGCATGAAACTATAATCTAAAATAAATAAAAAACTATAATAAAATACAGTAATAAAACAATTATTTTCACGCCCATATTCCCGAAGTCCCACAATGTGATAGGTGGCAAGCCTATCGCCAACCGGATATACAATAACGAGCATCATATTTTTATTAGAAAATTTAAAAAACTGCATTTTCTTTATCTTTGTTGCCCGACTCGGGAATCGAAACCAAGACCTCCTGAAGTCAAATCTAAAACCTGGACCCCTAGACCAGAAATATAATAAAAATCTTGTATTATGGTAAACATCAGCATCTGACAAAGTAGGTGATAAATCTCTTTGTGGAGTTAAAGACATGTGCATTTTTAGAGAAACAATAGGGGCCGACATTTGTGTGGCGAAGTATAGTGTTAAAATATTTATTACCTCAAGTGTGGTCGCAAACACAATCTAAATAAAACAAATACAGTATACTAAGAAAAAAACAACCAACACTGAAAAAAAGATAAAGCCGTGCCGTACTACAATGGAAGCAAACATCGTGTCAAGTGTCAGTAACAAGGCAAGCTTTCTTCTCAGTACAGACTGCATTATACCATAAAACTACACTCTCAAGTGTATAATGGATCTTATACCCTTGTTTTAAGGGCTTCAAAAGAGGCAGCAATAACTCTTTGTGCAAGACACCTTTAATTTTGTTCCACTCATAAACGCTTGAGGTTTGTAGCCCTCGATGTTTTGTATTTTTTCTATAGGTTGTTGACAGACATTTTAAAATTATACTGTAACAAAAACGGAACAGGGGGAGCTAAAGAAAAAGAAAATTAACTGCCAGTTTTCAAAATATTTTAGAAAAGGCGCCAAAAGGACCTTTAGCTCATCCGTGATGAGTTATTACCGTCATCCATGGACATAATATACAGCACCAGGAAAACTTTAGGTATATTTTTTATGATATTGGAAGGCAAACAAGCAAATAGATTTCCTGATGGTAAGAAATTCACGCCGACTATCCTGATGCCGGGATGTTAGGCTTCAAGTAAAAGCAAATCCTAACCAGAATAAGTAAGGAGGTAGTACTAATCCAGATAAGTCGCTGCGAAACTACGTAGTCAAAACAAATGTGTTACCGATAATTTTAGGAATAAGTACGTTCTTTGCTTGAGGTTTCCTTGTTTGTATTTGATTGGAAATAACATTGACAAATAGACTAAATAAAAAGTTTTTTTTTCCATTAATTTCCCCGTGTCGGTCCGGGCTTCTTCGCAGAATAGGCAATCTGCCTTCCTGCCAGGCAGGTCGTAAAAGGCGTGCATAGGCTTACCGTCACTAGCACCGTGATGTCAGACTAGGTGGTAGAGTTTAGCAGCGACTCACCCGTATTGGTACCACCGCCTTACCTATTCCTGCTGCCATAACTTCATGACGTGTTCCGGTTCGGAGGGTCAGGTAGCTGGTAAACTTACTTTTGCTCGAGGCCTAACATCTCGGTCTCAGGTTGGCAATGCACCATTACCACCTTTCGTGTCTCTAGGCGGCGTGAATTTCTTACCACCAGGAAATCCGTCTGCTTGTTTGCCTTCCAATATCATAACAAAAAACAAAATAACTTAAACATAATCTGAAGGCAATCTCGATGTAAACGTCGGTATACATATTTGAACATTTGATACGCCATAAAACCCTAGTGTAAATTGTAAACAATTCTTACATCCCTGTAACAGGACCCAGCAATAATTATGTGTGTATGGCACCTTTAATGTTGTTAAACTCATAAACATTTGAAGTTTGTGGCCCTCATTGTTTTATATTATTTTCCTACAGGTTGTTGACAGACGTTTTCTACTTAAAATATAACAAAAATAAAAATGAAGAAGAAAGTGTGGAAAAGTTTATATGATATCAAAGCACAAACATAAGTATTGAAATGAATAAAACCTCTGGGAAGAAAATACCAACTGTCTAGTTCCACGTAGTTTGTCAAAAGCGAACAAAAGTTTGTGATCACTGTGATTTCTTTGCGGGATTAAAAGCCGAGCAATCTGAATATTTTTATGGCAAGTAGTAGGCACATCTCGCCAGTAGACACTTTCTTTCGGAAGTAATGTCGTGCTGCCATTCTAAGGCAGGGTAGTTAGATATTATTTTTGGATTTAAATGAACATGTTACACAAATTGAATCTAGCCTAAATTAGACTGCCGCACTTGTCAGCGAGAGGTAAGTATTTTTTTATAAAGGAGGTAGCCTATATATATAAATAAATAAATATCCCTGGACAAATAACACAAATTGAATCTAACCCCAAAGTAAGCAAATTATACGCTTGTGTTATGGGTGTCAGTCAACGACACCAATACAAAGAAATACTTAAATAGATACCAGAATAAGTTTAAACACCCAGACCCAGAAATGCAAACATCTAAATGTTCATCACACAAATGCCTGCCCCATCGGAAATCGAACCCGAGCCTAGCGGTTGGTCAATGCACTTAGTTGTAGTGTACGCTAGCAACTCGACCAACGAGACGAGTTCAGAAAGTTTGGTCGTTTCTCCCCGTTTACTTGTTTACTATTTTGAGCCCCAAAAATATTTATCTTAGGATTTTATATAATACTAGGTTATTAGGCCATATTTCAATAAAAGTGTCCCTAAACAATACTGATTGAAATATTTTGTCCAAATTTAGCGGTCACACAGAACACTGTGCGTGCTACAAATCAAGTAGTAACACAGTAGTATTACCTCATTCGGCGATATGCTAAGTTTAGGCAAGCACTAACAATGTTACGCCGCCTATAACTGGCTATTTTCCCACGCCTGAACTTTCTAACCGATATCATTCAATGGAAATATTATGTTATATTCTCCTCATACTTCCAGCTGGCTCTACATTAGAAGCTAAGAGGAGAGCTATAATGTCAATAGAATCTCAATATTATTAAAATTAGAAAATCATAGTCTAAAACGATATCATTATTACAAGTCTAACTTAATCAACAGAACGATGTCATTGAAATGTACGTCTATGATTGCATATACTATCTTTAAAATGTTTATACGTAGGTATTAATTACTAGCAGATACGGCTAACTTCATTTATTTGGCATTAATTGTTACTTGCTGCCTACCCTACAGGGGGATATGGCGTGAATAGCCCTGTACCTTCAAATGTGTTTCTACATTCCAGATTTCAAGTTATATAGTCACTTTTTACCGTGTCTTGTTATGTCTGTAATTTTTAAACTACACTTAGGTAGGTAGCTATGTCTTGGGAAAGAAAATTGGACAATATGTACAATATGGACAATATGTAAACACATATTGTAAAACAAAAAAGAATAAATGAAATCAAACTAGGTACGTGTTAATGAATTATTGTTAAATTTACACACTGATTACCACCACCCACACGGAAACCCCCTTTAGCAAGCTAGATAAAAAGTATCCTATATAACTTTCCTCGGAACATAAAGTACCTTCCAACTAAATTACATTACGATCGGTTCAGTAGTTTCGGCGTGAATCACGGTCGGGATACAGACAAGTTAAAATTCTAGAAATGTATTCTGCTCTTCATTTTATGTCGCCTGCTATATAGCACACGGTACATTGAAGATATTTTAACAATTTTTTTGATACGACACGGAAACACAAACATTTTTTTATTAAAAAAAGAAATAAGTATCTTCACGCCCATATCCCGGAAGAGATAGGCAGATGCACAACCAGGGCACCCACAACTAGCCGAAGACACTAAGTCCCACAATGTGATAGGTGGCAAGCCTATCGCCAACTGGGCACATAATATCTAATCCCGAGCAACATTTTTTTATTAGAAAATTGGCAAAATCCAATTTTCTTTTTATTGCCCGACCCGGGATTCGAACCCGGGACCACAGGCAGTCAAGTCCAACTGCTGAACCGCTAGACCACAGAGGCGATATTTTTTATTATTATTGTCTATAATTCGGCTTGTCCGAACTAAATATAAATCTCTGTAACTGCTGAACTGAATGGGATAAAAATAACCGTAGGTTCCACGAATAGATAAAAAATTCTTAAAACTTTTGTAGTAACTTCGAAACGTCACAAAACGCCATCGTTGCCTGTCATCATAGGACAGGAAAATAAAAACAAATGGGAGCGTCAAACATATTTGTAGAAGTGGACTCTTTCAGACTTATGGCAGTCATATTATATTGGATAGTTTATTACAGGTAAGTACAGATTTTATTTCTATTAAATATTCTGATGTTGAGTATAATATCAGTAGAAATATCAAAACGGACTTGTAACTTTATTAATTAATGATAGCCCTTAAAAATAACCTTTTAAGAATAATGATGAAAAACAATCAGTTGGATTTCTTCTTCTTTCTTCACAGTCTCTATTTCCAATTTGGGGGTGGATGTAAAGCCTCTTGTCGACACTTGTGAGTTGTACAGTAGAGAGCGAATATTATGATGACAGGAATCGATAAATTGCAAAAACTTTGTAACTTATTTAATAAATTACTACTAGGTATCTCATACGAAGACTACCACGCAGAATGATGAAACTAAGAATCAACCTTTCTGCTTTTATAAATTACCCTCATTTGATCTGACTATCTACGGATCTCAGGCTGTAATCATTTGTAAATCATCTATTTCAATATGAGCCGAGCTCAAAATGGGAAATAGAAAGTTTATCCTACAGAAATGTTTGGAAAGTTCCAAAGTACGAGTGTAATTGGCGGGTGACCTAGACCGCATTGGAGGCTGGATTCCTAGAATAATGGTGACGCAAATAACTGGTTTACTGGAATCTATTAGAAATCTTAAGACATATGCACACTTACTAATTAGAAGAAAGAAGAAAATTATTTTCTCTCTCAAAAAGGCAAGGAATACTGAAGTAGTGATGGATACATTTAAAGCGCAAGTAGTGTATAGTATAAGTAGGTACAAACCTACTTAAGGAGATGCCACTTTTACTGGCATATTGTGCCACAGTCAGGTATTAATTTTACTAGTGCCTGTTTTACTATGAATTTTTATTACAGGTCACCAAAGCCCCAGATTAACTACACTTTATAAGGTCTTTTCATATGTGCCACGAGTTCAGATAGGAAAATAACAATTAGGGCTACATAGAAATAATTGAATAACTAAATTCGGTGTAAGAAATAATTTAATAACTAAATTGAATAAATAAAAAAAAATGTGTCAGAGTCAAGAAATGCAAGAAACAAGGACTTGATAATACCACGTATCTCCTGTGTTTCGGCTCTGATAACCATTAGATTGTCCGGTAAGTCTTTCGCTAAGCCGTTTTCTCCTAGTTTTCATTCTAATATAGGTATATTGAAAAAAAAAGGCACATGTCTTTTGCAATGTTAAAAGCAAATGAAAAATTAATTAAAGCCTGAAATACATGATAATTGCCAACTAACCTACGGATGTTCAAGTTAGTGGTTTGCTGACATTGAGTTAGCACCACAGCTAGTTGCTGCTCACACTAGTACCATCATCATATCGACATGACACTCTCTATACGTATTCAAAATCCTTAGCCTTGTGCCTACTCTGTCAAGAAGCTGAAATATAAAATCTGTTGCATATTTTCGCCCTGTTGGTCCGGGCTCCTTTGCAGAATAGATCATTTGCCTTCCTGCCAGGCAGCTCGTAAAAGGTGAGCATAGGCTTACTGTCACTAACACCGTGACATTTGGTAGAGTTTCGCAGCCATTCGCCTGATTGGCACCACAATCTTACCTATTCCTGCCGCCATAACGTCATGACGTGTTCCGGTTTGGAGGGTAAGGAAGCCGGTCAATTTACTTTTGCTCGAGGTCTAACATCCCAGCCTCAGCTTGGCAACGCACCATTACGCACTTTGGTATCTCTAGGCGGCGTGAATTTCTTAACATCAGCAAAACCGTCTGCTTGTTTGCCTTCCATCATCATAAAAAAATCTTTTAAACTACGACTTAAACCGGTATAGGTACGAGCATATCGAATACAAATGTGTACATAATCTGATTGACTGAACCAACGGGCTGGTCCCAAAATAAACTAACTATGCCAGATGCAAAATTAGCTCTTGTGAAACGTTAAACGCTATTTATTATCGGTTCTGGGTTTGATATCGTGTCTATGTTCGTTGTTATGTGTCTGGCCGTTTCTGGGGTAGATTAATGAATTATACTAGAGACTAGCCGCAGCTAATGCAAGTTCATTTTACATAAAGCAAATTTTAACTTAGCGCGAACTTTTTTATAGAAGAGGACACAAACGGGTTTGTGGATCACCTGGAACACCAGGTGTGTCACGGGTGTGTTGCCAATCTTTAAGAGTTAAGCGCTCGTTTTCCTTATACGTTTGAAAACATCTACGATAGACAGGTATTCAGAGTATACGATGTCCGAAAGTAGTATTAGTGCAATTTCTCGGAGCATTCCCCGTCATAGGTACGATAGAGGACACAAAGTGAAGCAATATCTCTCCGTAACGTCAAGGGAGGGATTAAGTCGATTAGAAAGTATCCATTTTTAAACGATTCGGGATGCTCTGTATAGGATGCGGTCAACACGAAAAATAAAATATACGACAATTAAGAACGAGACCACTTCAGCTTGTAATTTCCTGTTATATTCAAACGTTAAAAGATTCAACTAACAACTTTCTACTGTCATTTATAAAATGTTGGGTTGTCTTTTAAAGAGGTGTCTTTAGACTTAAATCTACATTCGATATGATCTTTTCGATAAGCAAAGTTAGAGGATTGTCCCCCGGTGGAGACAACCCTCTCACCTTGCTAAATTTTCCACTTATTATTGCCCGTAAGAGGTGAGCAGAAGTTGAATGGGTCAATTTCACAAAACTGTGCACAACTTGCCTAACTTCTCGGACCCTTGCATACGGGGCCTGTGTGTGGCAAAATATAGTTTTAATACCTCGGTCCAAGGATAGCTGGTCACAACATTTACGGTGTCTAGAGGCCAAAGCTCTGTCTCAGAATCAGAAAAGCTGTCAGCTTGTTTACTGTCTTATGTCATAAAAATAAATTTATGTACCCAAAAACTTACCCAACTCTTGAATTAGTAGTGTAGTTTAAATTGAATTGATACTTTTTCTCTCATTAGTGAAAACAGAAAAAAAATCAAAAAATGTTCTCTATTCAGAAGCATTTGACCCATTTCAATTATTATTCTGGAATTTAGAATTTAGGGTTTTTAATAGTATGTATAGAAATTAGAAATGAATATCTACAAACACTCGTATTCTATCAAAATGTATTTAGTGGCTGTATACCTTAGTAGACTTGGTCTCAAGTCAAATACGCTAACTATAGATTATTCAAAAACCGTATAAAAAATATACCACAATGTCACCAAAGTTATTTCATAACAACAAACATTAATAAGTCGACAATTTCTTAATGAAACTTCTCTATATTTAGCATTTCGTAAGATGGCCGTCTAGCAGCAGCGGGGACACCGGTAGTTTATTTTATGTTTATTGCCAATAACATTTTACTTGATACCATTAATATTTGAAAACTTTCGTTATAAATTCATTTTGTCGTAGGAATTATGTTTTGAATTTAGTAATTGTAATAAAGTACATGTTTGAATCAAGCAACGGAAATACAGCATAAATTTGAACTTAATAACTGACTGCAATAAGGAACATTACAGTCAGTTATTCAGTAACATTAAAAATTATTACGTTTTGACTTTAAAGTCTCATTTAAGAGTTTAAAGTATTTTCACGCTCTCTCGGAATAGGTAGGCAGAGGCACGACCATGGCACCCACGACTAGCCGAAGTCTCACAATGTGATAGGTGGCAAGCCTATCGCCAACCGGGCACATATCCAATCCCGAGCAAGGTTTTTTTATTAGAAAATTGGGAAAACCAAATTTTCTTTTTGTTACCCGACTCGGGATTTCAACCCGGGATCTCATGCAGTCAAGTCGAACACCTGGACCGCTAGACCACAGAAGTGGTCAATATTAGCTAAAAAACTAGCTGTTTGGTTGCGGCGTTGCCTATGTTTTGCATTAAGTAATCCAGGAATAGCTTGTTCCTCAAGTTCCTCGGAATGAAAGTAGTCTGAGCTATTCCATAAATCAACTATATTTTTAACCAGTGAAAGTCGAGCAAACGTTGTGGTCTAGCTGTTTCGGAGATTAACTTATTTTTTTTTACTTTAACAAATTCAGGTTCATTTTTTGTTAACATTAATTATATTTATTATGAGGATTTTATAACATAATAACATCAGTTTTTGTAACATTATTATTTCTCCTCGCCATTGTTATGTCATGGTCTGACAGGTAGCATCTGGAATAAGAGGCTTAAGTTCTCAGCATCAGGTTGGCAACGCATCATTATAGCCTGTGGTGTCTCTAGGCAGCCTGTAATTTTACAAACAGGAAATCTTGTGAAAAAAGCAATAAGGAGCTGTTACGATTAGGCAAAACTAAATTTTATTTATTTGGATAATACATTCGTTGCCAAACACAATGAATGGTTTAGCTAGACAACCAGAGGAAATGGCCTGTCTAGAAACAGTTTTGACACGACGCTATCTGCCCCCGCGATTCTTGTCTAACAAACTTGAATATTACGAGAATTACCTTGAATATCATGCCTAAGGTTTCAGAGCTTCACTTAGTACCAAAACTGCTTTTGCTTCAAAGCTACGGAACTGAGGCAAAAGAAATTTTCCTTTTGTAACGATATTTTTTTATAACGTCGTTTGTTTTTGATATTTTGAAATAGATAGGGAATATTTTTTCACGAATTGCTGTAATTATCAGTATGAAAGTAGGTACTATTATTTATACACAAATATTATTTTCAAATCAATAACCTGCGTTTGACTTGACAAAAACTCGCTAAAGTAAAACCACGTGACGGCTAGGAGCGTCGTCATATTATTTGTACAACGAACATTGCTTGTCATAGAGCTTATTTTCAAGATAGAACCAATAGAGCAATGTCTGTTGATATTATACGTATCTGCTATCTAAGCAATACAAAAACAGCAAAGAATCTACTTTTTATTTTAAACCTCGAGCCGTCTTATTCGTGCACGCGCCCTGTGCCGTCTTACGATCATTCCACAGAAAGTGCGCAGCGCCGCTAAACACTTGTAGTCGGAATCGCACAGTTGTAGATCGCCACACATCAAGATGATGGGCATGATACTTTAACTCTGACGCGATATTCGAAGGTGGAAAATAAGCGGCTGGAATTAAACCAAACAACTCCTCAGAGCAGTCCTCATGATAGATGCGGTAGTCGGTAGAGAACACTGAGAGACCCATCATTTCTACACAGCGCCAAGAAATCAAGCCGATTTGAACTTAAAAATTGATTAAAAGTATTTAGTTAGTTGGAGGGATAACACAAGCAAATCTATGTCCACCAACTAGTATATACTTTAAATAAAATTAATGAGTCGTTTAGTTTGTTACAAGAATAACAATCAACATAAACACCTCAACAGACTTATCACCATCGAATGTATCGTTAACCAAAATATATCAAGCCGGTAGCCAAATAGGTTGTATCTAAATATACGTACGGTCCGTCCGTTACGAGGTGGGTGTGCCGAGTGTGAAGAGGTGGTGGAGCTTTTTTAAGATATAAGACAGTTAAGATATGAGATAGATTTTCCCCGTGTTGGTCCGGGCTCCTTTGCAGAATAGACCATCTGCCTCCCTGCCAGGCAGCTCGTAAAAGGCGAGCTTATGCTTACTGTCACTAACACATCTGACTAGGTGGTAGAGTTCCGCAGCGACTCGCCCGGATAGGTACCACCGCCTTACCTACTCCAGCCTCCATAACGTCGTGACGTGTTCCAGTTCGGAGGATATGGTAGCCGGTAAACTTACTTTTGCTCGAGACCTAACATCCCGGCCTCAGGTTGGCAACGCACTATTACCACCTTTGGTGTCTCTAGGCGGCGGGAATTTCTTGCCATCAGGAAATCAGTCTGATTGGTTGCCTTCCAATATCATAAAAAAAATAAGACAACGTACACATAGACTGCTCTCCTGGTGACTAGGACAATTGTCGCTTGTAGATGTTACTGTTCCATTGCTATCATATTGACTTGTTTATCACCGCGTGCTCCAGTCTACCAGCTACCCTACCCTGCACGATAATAACGAGTGCTGACGTTATAGCGCCAGGAATAAGTAAGGCCCATAGTACTAATTTGGTCGAGCTGCTGCACAGAACTCTACCACCTTTCCCGTGTTGGTCCGGGTCTCGTGTGTAGAATCAAGTAGCTGCCTTCTTAACAGGGGGCTCAAGCAATGGTCAAATTGGCTATTACCAACGAGGCCACTAGTGGTATGGTGACATGCTGCCTCTCATTCAGGTAGGGATGCACTGATTTATCTATTTGCTGCCGCCACAATGATAGTGTCATGTTCCGTTTCAGAGGACAGACCAGTTTCATTGACCTAACACCTCGACCATATGAGAGCGACACACTGCCTATGGTGTTGGCGACGGTTATCTCTTACTACCAAGAGAGCCGAGCCCTAGTTCCCTATGAACTAGCGCTCGGCTCTCCTGGTGGCTTATCACCTAAATAACCTAGTAGTTTTATGAATATATTGGACTGCAACTGCCTGTACATTCATGCCATTACAACGTCACTTTTCAGCAAAGTAATATATTGGACTGCAACTGCCTGTACATTCATGCCATTACAACGTCACTTTTCAGCAAAGTCGAGAGCCGGTTCGGTTAGAAGGGCAGTCGGCAGATATACGCTACTGCCTATTCTCTGTACAATTCCATAAAAAAGGTTTAACTTGGATTTTCTCATGAAATTCGAACGATTTTTCAACTATAAGTTTTTCATTAAAAAAATTCTAAAACTAATTAACTAAATTGCCAGCTTTGTTGTATATACAGGCTGTATATTTTAAATATTTATTACCGTGCGGGTGGCAACATTAAATTGTTTACTTAAGGTTTGAGAGCACCCTATAATTAAACGTTCTATGAATGTAAATTATTTTTGGGCCTTTGGGGTTTCCAAAACTAAATTGTTCACAAGACTAGTCCTCGTCGGTGGTTTTACTAACGCAGAGATAATTTATTATTTTCGTACGTTATGCAATGTGATATTCGTCTCTGGGTAGATTTTGGTAAAACATTAGTTAGTTCATAATATAACAAAGTATTCCTGCATTAACAATATGTTATTTAGCCACGAATTACAACAAAATATTTTAGAGTTAATCTACATGGCTTGCCGAAACTTCTCAAATAGGTATTATATAAATCTCAAATATTATATTTAAAATTAATACCCATTTACCTCGGTCATCACATAACGCGTATGCGGATGGACCAATTTCGCTATTTTTGTTGTGTTAGTGACTGTCAGAATAAACAACGTCAGTCGGCTCAGCTAGTTACAAATAAATATAATTTCCCGCCTTTTTCATTTCGCTTTAAAGTAAAAAGTTATAAAGTGAGATGTTGTTTGTTTACGGATACAAGGCGGATAATTAATTATTTTTAAACCAACATGTAACCGAGTTAAAGAGAACTAGAGAACTAGTTCTACGGTAAACCAGTTAATGTGATCGAGCACCGCAGCCACTGCCTTGATACTGGCCGTATAGTAGGAAGATAGGATCGTGGTTCAAGTGTGAGTTTTCACAATGCTATCATCACCTTCCAACCAATAAAAAATGAATAAAAAAAATAATGTCAACATCCGACTGACAAGGCAAAAAAATCTTTGTCACTAGATTTTATTGTGATTGAAACAAGTGATACCGATGTTTTAATGTTTGCAACAAATTACTAGATTTTTTTATGATACTGGAAGGCAAACAAGCAGACGGATTATCTGATGGTAAGAAATTCACGCCGCCTGTCGATACACGATGTCTCTACATCAAAGGTACCTAATGTTGCGTTGCCAACCGGAGTTCATAATGTTAGGAACACTTCAACGGCAAGTGCTGACGTCAAGGCGGGAGGAGTAGGTAAGGCGATGGT
>NJDD01006343.1:8073-19438 GCA_002245505.1 Calephelis nemesis | reverse complement strand
ATTTTGTACTCCGACATATATATCTTTTATGCGAGATGTCAACGAACAAACACATAACCCTCCTGATGGTAAGAGATAATCGTAGTCCATAGACACTATTAATATTACAGATGTGTCGCTATCCTGAAGCCAGGATGGAAGCCCTTTTTGAGAGTCTACTGGCTACCCTACCCCCCGGACCGGAACATGGCGGCAGGAATAGATAAACCGGTGTATCCCTACACGGGCAATGTGCTGCGCAGCACTCTACCACCAGTGATCTTGTCGGTAATGGCCTGTATTTCAACCTGTGCTTGCCTCTTACAAGCTGATTGACTGGCAGAGAAATGGTGTATTCAAGTCAGTACTTGGTATCAAGAAAACTACTTGCTTTTTCGCCATCATAAAACTTTTAAAACAGGTAATATTATGAACAAAAACTGGCAACCCTCCCACTACAATAAAAATAATTATATGGTTCTAGATAGAAGAATATATTAATGATATAATTCTTAAGAAATCTTACGAGAACGTAACCAGTAGTATTACTTATGAATCTCCATATCACGCGAATAGGAAATTGGAATCGTAGGTAGGTATATATATGATTTTAGGAATATTGAAGACAGTACAAGCGGACTATTAACATTTTATTACAAATAATTTCAACTTATCCGATAAAATAATTTATTGTTTACTATTAATTAAATGTTAATAACACGCCAGTATTGTGTTCTCGAGTACCTCTGATGACATACTCGATTTCAATTTCCAATATGGCATGAATCGAACTTCAAGAGTAACCATACAAATGTCATAAAATCGGTAAGTATTTACAAAATATCTTTATACTACATGTATATGCTTATAGTGTACTTTTTTTTATTTTTAGAAGCTATACATTTACTTTTCGATATTATAATACGTGATGCCACAAGTTAAGACTCAAATTTACGAAAATTGCCCTGACGGAGGAGCATAAAATTTGGCACACTTATAGTTTATGTGTAGGAAAAGTACATTAAATCAATAAACAAAACATTACCACACTGCCATTCATTTGACACACACAAACAAATATGTATATTGATGATAACGATAAAGGATCACAGATGACGCACAAAAAAGTTTGGAAACAAATTAGTTGGTCTTGAGAAATGAAGATGGCGTTCTTATCAACAAGATATTAAAATTTATTATGGTCGAATTTCGACCAACGGGCGACCTAGTTCTTTTATAAATGTATGTATACCAGTTCAAAATTGGTTCTGATTTATCTTGGGCACCCTGTATCTAAAACTGAATGCAAATTTAAACCCATATGCTATAAACCGTCCGTTATCGCGACCAAATCGATGAGTAATATGCGTTCCTTATCCGCTACCGAGCAGAACTTTGATCCTTAGCGGAATATAAAGCTAGCGATAAAATATTCACACTGTATTATGGTTAAGTACCTAGTCCATTTTTATTTTATGTCCGAAGCAAATAATGAAAATTGGATAAAATAATTGTAGAGAATCGGGTAGCCGGTAAACTTACTAACTTTAAGTAAATTAGGAATTAACTCACATCTGTTGAATACTTGATGGAGTGTGTTTCTCACTCACTATTAAAAAAAGTGGGATTTGTGCTCGAGAGAGAGTTCCAAACTAGTGGGAAAAATTCAACATAATATATATAAATATGTTTTACGCTTATCAAAATCGTAAAAAGTTTTGTTTTAAACGTAACAAAGCCTCGCTGTCGAGTGGCAAGCATACACGCTAACTACATTGATCAATAGCGAGGCTCAGGTTCGATTCTCGACGGGGGCAGGCATTTGTGTGAGGAACATTTAGATGTCTGCATCTCCGGATCTGGGTATTTATTAAATTATTCTGGTATCTATATAAGTATTTCTATGTTAATGTGGTTGACTAACACCCATAACACAGGTATATAATTTGCTTACTTTAGGGTTAGATTCAATTTGTGTTCCTTGTCCAGTGATATTTATTTGTTTTATATATTTATTACTAAATGTGCGTTGGCCAAAGCGTTAGCGTGTACACCTAAATTTACGACCAACCGCGAGGATGGGGTTCGATTTCCTATTTCATTTTTGTGAAGAAAATCGACTCATATACTTCTGGGTCTGCGAGCATATTAAACTATTACTTACGTATTTACTTAAACATTTCTTTACATAATTTTCGTTGTCCAACACCCATAACACAATCGTTTGCTTCATTTTGGCTAGATCAACTTGTGTATTTGGTCCAGGGACAATTATTATCATTACAAATATTTCAAAAGTACTTAAAAAACTACTTAATTTTGGTTAAAATAAGTATCATGTTTCTCACATTAGTGCGTTAATCAAAACATCATTTTTTTAGATTTTTTGCTTTTTCGGGATGTTGGTTAACTCGGTAAAAAAATTAACTTGTTAAACTCGAAGTTAAACTAAAACGTAGGAGTTCTATTAATACCGAGCGACCGAAGCTAGCTTAGGCCAGTAAGATATTAAAAAAAACACATTCAAACGATAATCACCCAATACTAATTAGTGTTAAGCGGTGTTCACATTAGAATGTGTAGATACATATCCTGTATCACGACAGGAAATAGGGTGTACGTGCGCACAAGGTGGTATATCCCATAACCTATCTATGGATGGACAATTTAAAACCAATCCACTTGTTAAACGAGTGGTTAAAACACGATAAAGTTAAAGGAAACAGCCATTCATTCATTACGCGATGCGTCAGTATTGATTGTTTAAGAAGTATTAGATGAACTTCACACGTGTTTACGAAAACGCCGGTTTCAAACGATTTTGTGAGGTTTTGTTTTTTGTTTTTCGGTCATTATAAGCGCAATGTATCAATTACTGAACCATTATTTCTTATTCATATGTTCATAAAAGAGTCATCGATTAAAATATTTAAATTTTCCAGATACTGGAAGTTTTTACGTCGGAAAGGTAGTAAGAGGCACAATCAGAGATTCTGCGACTAATTGAAGACAATAAGTTCATAGGTGGCAAGCCTTTTGTCAATCGGACACAAATCTATTCTCGGACAAGGTTGCTTTTGTTAAAAAAAATACATTTTCTTTTTGTTACCCGACCTGGGTATCGATACCGATAGGTCGGGTAACAAAAAGGGTATCGAAGTTGGGACCTCGTGGAGTTGTTTTAATTATAATTTTGTTTATCATTCTATAAATTTTTCTTTCTGTGGTTTTTTTGATTCTAAGATTGTGCTGATATTAGTAATTTAAATTGTAGTTATATATCTGATTATGAAACCAGAAAAGTTGTTCTATCATCCTATTAGATATCTTAAATACGCCACAAAATGTATTGGTTATTGAAGTACATAGTACCTTTACTATAATATGCCCTTATCACAGACTTTTATATATTTATAGCTTAATATATTAGTCGTCTTTTAAATTAGGAAAAAGTATTCTGTTACTCTATGTCACAGAAATCGCATCTCGTGTGAAACACTCTTACGAATAGCTCACATATTAATATTCACTACAGTGACGGGTAGGTATAATTAATAAATATAACTGTAGCGACGAGGAAAGGCAAAGACTATGTAATAAAGATAATATATAAATAATATTCCTGGAAAACTTCACAAATTGAATCTAATACAGAGAAATACTAAAATAGATGCAAGAATAAACTTAATAAACACCCAGACCTGGAAATGCACATCTAAATGTCCACACCAAATGCCTGCCCCTGTGGGAATTGAACCCGAGGCTTGCGGTTAGTCAGTCTCGCTAGGTGAATACGCTAGCCACTCGACCAACGTGGCGATCACTCATTCGACCACGATATAAAGGAATAATAGCAGTGGGCGGAATCATTCCAGGATAACTTTGTTGTCATCATTAAAAATTTGGTTTTAAGATTGATGCCCGACAAAGTCAATACATACACCCTGATTTTTTAATCACCATCCAAATTTTAATATGTTGATCTTAAGTGAAAATAATTAAATACGTGTTTTTTCTTTTAGTATCCCAATACTAAAATATTAAGATATGACATCGCAAAGTCGTCTACAAAGTACCGTACCTACGCGCTGAGTGCTCTGACATGCTAGATAGCTACCTGCTAGATACCTATTTTTTTCATAAATGGACTTATTTATAGATATTTTATGCCTAGAAAAAATTTGGATGGTGATAAAAAAATCTTGCTGTATGTGTGATGAACACAGATGTGTTTAAAAGTTTAACAAAACAGTTGGCATATCGACAATAGCGAGTTATGTAATAAATTACTTCATTTCTAAACAGAAGGAACATGGCCGCTGCACTATAAAATGTTTATCGGCGACATAAACGGAGAATTCATAATAGTTATTGCAGAACCTCCGACTAATGTGAAAGTAGTACCATGGTTTTAATATTGTGTAATAAGCTTTTTTTCATGAGCACACTTTTTATCGTATTACTGGGAAATGAACATTAATACTAATATTATAAGAAGGAAATTGAGAACACACACACAATCATTAAAATCCTTTAAGTACACCAAACGATACACCACGTATAACTTTTGTGTATGAAGTTGACTTTTTTATCAGTTTATTTGCAGACCACTCGTAAGCAAGTATCTTCACCCCCATATCCCCGAAGATATAGGCAGAGGCACAACGAGGGCACCCACGTCTAGTCGAAGACACTAAGTCCCACAACGTGATAGGTGGCAAGCCTATCACCAACCAGGCACACATACAGTATATATACAATACGTTATTTTTATTGGAAAATAAAATTGAAAATACACATTTTCTATTTTTGAGGCCCAGCCCGAAAACTGAACCCAGAACATCTAGAACTCAAGTCCGACAAACATATCTTTAAGTTAGGTCCCTTGTAGCGTTGACAGAGAAGAGTAGAGCGAGTACGATTTCTTGCAGACCTGCCTAACTTCCTCAATACAACTTTTATAGAAACACGCCAATTTTGAAAAAAGTAGGACCACCCTTGGATTTCATTTTAAAACCCTAGCCATTTGATACTAGAATATTACCCTAGGTCTCCCTGGATGCCTATTTCCATTCACATTCACATTGTAAGTATATCGGTTTTATCAATGTGTAAACTGCCATTCTTTTCATTTTGCCGAGCCAAAGCATATTATTTACATATTCTTGTTAAATTTTGAAGTCTGCATCTTCGATTCTTCGAAGAATCCAACTTTCTCTCTTATTATCAACTGGCGGTAACCTCAGTAAAAGTCAGGAGCTGCGTGCCTTATCTCAATTTACTTTAGCATCTGCCAAAAATATTGGTTCTCATATTATGCTCTATCACGATCACGACGTCGCGCCAGCCCTTTCTGGACCTTCTACAAGAGCTTGCTCCTGGTACGATCAGGTTATTTTAAATACATTTTCTCGGTACTTCCTTTCTGGACCTCCTACTCCTTGCTCCTGGCACGATCAGGTTTGTTTTTGATATATTTTCTCGGTAGTTATTACTACGTTTATCCATTAATTAGCAGATATCTGCTTATGTGCGATTTTAAATTAAATAGTAATCTATACAAAAACAAAATTTGAATGTCTCATTTAATAAAATCACTTAATCTATCGGTCTATGTTTTTCCATGTCTGTTTTTTTTATAACATTGAAAGGCAAACAAGCAGACGGATTTTCTGATTTTTAGAAATTCACTTAGAGACACGAAAGCTGGTAATGGTGCATTGCCAGCACGAGACCGGGGTGTTAGGTCTCGAGCAAAAGTAAGTTTACCGGCTACCTTACCCTCCGAACCGGAACACGTCATGACGTTATGGCGGCAGGAATAGGTAAGGTGGTGGTCTGAAACAACTATAAATTACGTAATGAGGTTTTCTCTAAAAGACAAATAAGTGTAATGGACAAAATACCTATACGTCTCTTTATATTCTGGAATTTCAATAGGAGATAACTTTTCGCGGGAATTAACTTCCAGGTGGGAGATGTCGCGGGCACAGCTAAGCTAGTTCATACTAAAACGATAGCCTACCGCCTGCCTATAGGTTGCAACTGACACATCAATATTCAGAAGCATGAAAGCTCTTGAGATAGAAGAGTCGCGCCGGTCCCAATATCCATCATCATTGACAGACGAGATTACAGTAATGGAGTCGTGTTTTTATTTATTTATACTCCACTCATATAACTCCATTAACCTATCTATTAGGGTTTGTGGGAATGTTTGTATTAGCAAAGTTACAATACATAACTTCATGCTTCAAAGTAAAACTATTAAATAATAAAAAACTTGGCCACGCTAAACTTAATTTAAGCTATGAAAAATGAAACGTCATATTCACATTCATGTAAATTGAATTTAAAGCATTAGTGCTTCATATTTTAATTATTAAATTTAATTTGGTGATATTTAACAAAGTCCTCGCACGCTCAAGTTCTTACACTGACTTTGGCATACAGAACCAGAAATGGTCAGTGGGTTTTTCATAATTCGTAAGAAATATCAATCTTTTATTTGATTATTATTTTCCGTATTTGTATTTTTTTATTAAACTCATTATTGGCATATAGTCTAAAAACACTTTTAAGCTATAATGTTCTTTAATAGTTCTGAGGATTTTTTGACAATATAAAAATGAAATACACTTTAAATCCTCGAGCACGAAATCTCATGACAGGAATACAAGTCACCACAGAAATATTCGCATGTACTCGTAATAATTGCTTTAAGCCTGTAGGTCGTTAAGGTCCAGAAAAATAACGAGCAACATTTTTTTCTCAGTCCAACACGACCTTTTTCTTGATTTTAGAAAATAAAAAATATCAAAAATATACTTTTTTTAAATAGAAACTTTTATTACATCGTCTCAATTTTTTTGGTATGTGTGTCTCGCATGTCGCATGACGGTGACGTCAGAGTAGCCGAGGCCAATATGGCGGCGTCTATAGTTTATAGTTATAGATCAAGTTTCACACTTACCGTCGTTTTATAAAACCACACAATAGTTTTTTAATATAATAGAGAGTAAACTTTTTTAATCAAATCGCATTTTGCTAAATAACTAAATTTAAAATCTATTTTAAGTTTTAACAAGGTGGGAGGAAAGTAGCTTTAAAACTAAAAGTGAGATTAGGTTAAATTGATAACTAGAAATCCAAAAATCTTGCCTAAAAAGGACCCCCGTGCTGGTCCGAGCTTCTTTGCAGAATATACCATCTGCCTTCCTTGCCAGGCAGCTCGTAAAAGGCGAGCTTAGGCTTACCGTCACTAAACCGTGGCATATGACTAGGTGGTAGAGTTTCGCAGCGGCTCACCCGGATTGCTACCACCGCCTTACAATGGGTCCGTAACATGGTTTTCCTTTTTAGGTGCAATGATCGAAAAATAACCAACTTTGTTCATTAAAATCTCAGCACACCACTTTTTAATTACACTTTTTAAAAGTGCTGCCAAATTGAAATAAAAACAATATGCTAACAAGTAAATTTCCACGTTGGAGATTATTTTAATGACAATCTAGACAGCGAAGTCACATTTTTAGACGGATGTCTTGATGGGAAATGGATATTATTTAAAATACCTTGCTAGAGGCATTAAGCCATTTTTCGTTATCTAATAAATTTTATGGAAACGTATTCGTGCGGCCTTAATAATGATAACATATACAGCAAAACCCCATAATTTTTATAGGGAAGTTTCATAAAAAAACGACGGGTTGCACTCCGGGAGTGCCGGTAGAAGTGAAAACTTGAATATAAACGTTGGGCATTTTCGATATTTTGGAATGGTTAGGGAATAATTTTGCACGAATCGCTTTAATTATCAGTATGAAAGTACTATCATTTATATGGTAGAATACAATATTCATTTATTGCGTATCGTACACAAACATGACAACACGAACATTCGCGCAAGTGCCCTGTGCCGTCTTACGAATTTTTTATCAGGCCACGTATCCTGACGCGAGTTTAGAAGTTTTTCCCCATTCCAAAAAGTGAGCATCGCCGCTAAATAAGTTTTCACTTCAAAAATATTTTTAAGTAAGCGTCTAAATTGGGAGTTGCCAGCACCTTAAACGAGGGTTATCGAGAGCGCGACAGCTTAGTCGCCACGACTGTTAGGTAATTATCGATAGCCGGAGCGAATTTCTTCACGACTTTGACACATTCTTGGTCTGCGTTTCAATATCTGTCCAAGGTTGGTTAGAGTTACTGTTGCGTAAGGCAGTCATTAGTATTAAAAAAACCTTCATTCTAAAGATATATGACACCAACAAATCACGCACAACATAATACCTATAATGATAAAAAATGAAAAAGCTATAATTTGAGATGTGTTTTTTTTCTTATTTAGCAACAATTTTATTCCTAGCAAAAACATGTTCGTTAAAATTATTCGAAAAAAGTGTCAGATGTCAGGTAGAGTCAATTTTCTCACTCTAAATGCGCTCCAATTCTGCAAGCTGTAACTTTACAAACTTTATAAAAAAAAGTATCTTCACGCACATATCTCCGAAGAGGTACACAGAGGCACAACTATTGCCCAACGACTAGCCAAAGATACTAAGTCCCATAATGTGATAGGTGACAAACCTATCGCCAACCGTGCACATGTCCAAGCCCGGGCCACAACATTTTTATTACAAAATTGAAATTTCAAATAAATTTGATAAACAATAAACAATAAAATATAGTTTGTAAATATTTTCAATTCGTAACTGTGCATGCATTTATTTAATCTCAATATCAGTCCCAGCTACATGCAATATCAATATTTACGTACAGACAAGACGTTTTTGTAAATATATAGATTGAGAAAGGAACGGGTGGGAATTCGTTAGTTTGTTTAACTGGTCTCTGTTGACTTTTGATCTAGTTTCTACGACAGTGCTAATTGGAACTGCATTTTGTACACTCTACCACGGAATTCGCAAACTTTTTAGACTCTTCCTTTGAGGTGGTTGCTATCAATGAAGTCTGTTAGGTCCTCTCTACTATAATTACTGGTCTGGAACTATAATTAGAGATAAAAATACCAAAAAGAAATAAAAAATATAGATAACGTTTACCCAAAACACAACATTTGAATGTTTAGTCGATTTAGACATAATTTTGTCAATAATGACTATGCAATTTATTTTATATATATATTTTTTATGATATAGGAAGGCAAACAAGCAGACGGATTTCCTGATGGTAAGAAATTCACGCCGCCTAGAGACAACAAAGGTGGTAATGATGCGTTGCCAACCTGAGGCCGGGATGTTAGGCTTCGAGCTAAAGTAAGTATACAGGCTACCTTACCCTCCGAACCGGAACACGTCATGACGTTATGGCGGCAGGAATAGGTAAGGCGGTGGTAACAATCCGGGCGAGTCGTTGCTAAACTCTATCACCTAGTCGAATGTCACGGTGTTAGTGACGGTGAGCCTATGCTCGCCTTTTACGAGCTGCCTGGCTAGGAAGGCAGATGGTCTATTTTACATAGGAGACTTGGAGGAGCCTAATATCACACTTTCAAAACAATATGGACTTATTCCAAAAATCTTTGAAATTATAACTATACAAAAATAACCTGAACACGTTACGTTTATTTTTTTTGTATTACAATACACAATAGGCAAAATAAACTAGACATAATAATCAAACATATATGATCTCTGTGATTCTAAAAGTTCCTTCATTTCTCAAAAAACTATATTATAATATATAAACCTATTTTTATATATGGCCACATCACATCATTCGGAAGGTGTGTTGTGTAATATGCAAAACACTAATTGAAGAAGTGGACAGTCGTAACATTTGCAACCATTAAGACATAGGTTTCCTTCCGTTTTCTATTATGGCTACCGACTTCCAACTCGTTACCTAACGGACATGTTTTTGAACTGGACTACTTTGTTACACTTACGGAGTACGGACTACCTGCTAAGCTGTCTACCTGTTTACGGCATTAGACTTTTGTTGGGAATCATTAGTGTAACAGGTTGGGTACTGTGACATTTCTTGGCTCTACAATTTTAAAAAAAGACGGGAATTGAACCCGTAATCGTCTTTTCTTCTTCTTGGTTATTGTTTAAATCCCTATCTATAGTGTGTTTTTTGAAGTGAAAACTTCTTTAGAAGCGTTGCGCATTTTTTTGGAATGGGTAAAACGTGACCTGATTCCTAAGACGGCGCGGGGCGCTTGCGCGAATGTTCGTGTTGTCATGTTTGTATACAATAGCGCAATAAACGATTATTGTATTCTACGACATAAAGACCCGTTTTTTTAAATTTATTTGCTAGTTATTATTTTTGGCACATAAAATTATTTATTGAGATTTCTTATGGAATTGAAAGACCAACAAGCCGATAAATTTCTTATAGTATATCCTATTAATATTATAAATGCGAAAGTTTGTATGTATGGATGTACGGATGTTTGTTACTCTTTCACGCAAAAACTACAAAGCTGATTACGATGAAATTTGGTATGTAGGTAGCTGAAGACCCAGAATAACATATAGGCTACTTTTTATCCCGGAGTTCTCGCGGGATTGGGACTTACGCGGGTGAAACCACGGGGCGCAGCTAGTGTTAGATAATTTACACATCTAGAGATTAGTTGGTAAGAATGGTGGTGGAGTAGGCTATAATCCTCTTCCGTTTTAAGGTTAGTGGTTATACCTGTTCTCGTCCAGAGAAGAATACGACAGTGGAAACTACGAAGCAATAAGTGTAAATTATTTACTGAACTTCGATCTTTACTTACTCAAGATGTAAATGGTCTGATGTGATGAGATATATTAATCGTTCATTATTTTAGTAGTAATGTATCAAGTTATTCGCCTTTGTGTAACTTTAACTACCTAAGTTTTTTCATTAACATCGACAAGGGTATCCATGTTTAATGCTTATTTGTAATAATAAATAAATAAATATCCCCTGGACAAGTTACGCAAATTGAATCTAAGCCCTAAGTAAGTAAATTATATGCTTGTATTATGGGTCTTAGTCAACGATACTAATACATAGAAATACTTAAATAGATACCAGAATAAATTTAATAAACACCCAGACCCAGAAATGCAGACACCTACCAAAATGTTTATCACACAAATGCCTACACCAACGAGGCGGTCAAAAAAGTTTACTTTTTTTTCATCCCTATTTATTACTGCAATAAATAATTAAATAAATGCCATGGATGCGGAGATATTAAAACATACCTACATGTAGTTTTTGTTCACTGCTGCCATTTTGTCAGAGTCATTTGAAAATACTTTAATTAACAACTAAAACTTAACTTAAATATCTAGAAGCAAAACAACTCATGTTTCATTAAAATCGATTAATGAAAGCGAAGTCGGTCAAAGTGAAAGTTGAAAACTTCCGAGCGGAGATAATT
>NJDD01006342.1:13695-31278 GCA_002245505.1 Calephelis nemesis | reverse complement strand
TATCTATGAAGTAAAACCTTTTTTCTTGATTTTCCACTTTTTCTTTCAACTTGTTATGGTTTTCCTCCCATAGAATAAACTTTTCTTCTAACATTGAATTCACATTTTAAGTAACTTTATCGGTTATTTCTCGGCCATTTTGGCGAATCATTTCTTTTTGATCGTCTAGTTCTTTTTGTATTTTAGTTAGTGCTTTCATAACTTAAAGCCGCTTATGCGTTACTTATTTGCGCCGTCCTCTTAATGTTATAAGACTGCTCCCCCACAATTGCGATCGAAGAGAGAAGTATCTATTCAAAGAATACTCGGGTTTATTGTAACGATTGTTAAAGAAGATACTTGTAAAGCGCATGTCAAAGGACAAAACCATCTATACATATAATAAATCTGTAGAAGGGTCAATTCTGTACATCGAAAATATTGAAAAAATTAATAGCAGGGGTGTTTACTGGATCGACACCAAACCCAAATATGTGATTAAAAAAATTTTTATCTGTCTGTATGTTCAGGCATCACGTGAAAACTAACGGTTTAGTTTCGATGAAACTTGGTATTATTATACCTTATTATCCTGGGCATAAAATAGGATACTTTTTAGTCTGGAAAAATACGTACAAAAAAAAATATTTTTCGGTTTTAGACCGACATCCGCGCGGACGGAGTCGCGGGCGGAAGCTAGTCTATCATAAATAATCGTATATCATACAAAATTATAAGAACGCTGTGTCTAAAATTTAATTTAAAAGCAGGAAAATTAGAATTAAACCTTTTCCAGTTTCATTAGCACATCACATTATCACACCTTTTACCGACTCTGTGGTGGAGGGGCTAGCGTACAGGCCTTACTCCATCGACCAATACGCGAGGCTCGGCTTTGAATCCCGACGGAGACAGGCAAAAGTGAAGTTACACACCCGATCAACGGAGCGTAAGTTTTATTAGTTAAAGGGGGTAAATCTATAAACTACTATATCTATAAAGTTTATAACATATCTATACGTTTTTTACTTATAACGTCAGTTTTCATAATACGAATGTGCGATTAATTCCTACCGTACTACCAATAAAACTTTAATGGAATCGACTTCGACACCGTCTCTAGAAGTATCTCTTTACGATATTCAAGTTTATTGCAACAACGATGACCAAAGAAGATACAAGTAAAACTCATGTCATGTCAAGGTATAAAAAACTAGACACTAAATTGTATGACCGCGTAGCGCATAATTAAAGCGCAGAATGAATTACACAAAATCGCCTTTGATCTCAACATTATACCGTCTATGTACACACATACATACATAGACTACATAATGTTCAAATTTTAAATGTGAGTGTATTTTCCTCTTACTCGGTATTCCGTCATTAGATCCAGACTAGCTGCCAATGAATACCTCGGGAAAGCGCTCTTTTAAATAAAAAATAAAATCTGTTAAAAATGACGAAGAAATGAACTAACATACATAAAAAAATAACAAACATGTGAGATGAGAATACAACATCTTCCTTTTTTACGTCAGTTAAAAATGTCAGTACACTTTTCCCTCACTGCGTCAGTCTGCGCTATTGATTCCTACTGGACTCTTAATAAATATTATATGAAAGCGCTTCCCCGGTCGACTTTAGAAGTTCTTCTTCATAATACTAGAGTTTACTTTGTATCGGCAATTCTCAAAGACGGTACGTATAGAACTTGACGACAAAAAGATCCATTTGTTTAATTAAATCCATCAAATGATAATTTAATCGCAGTAAAATTGCAAAAAACTCATTCCAATATCATGATAACGTCGCAATTTCATAGTTATTTTTTCAAAGGTAGTTCATGTTTTCGAGGTGATCCAATATACATTTTATCAAGATCTGACTAGTGGTTTCGAGTTATACTTTCATAAATGAGCATTTATAAACACACTAGCTGTTGCCTGCGACGTTGCTACAGGAACATTTTTTGGTATAAAAACTATCCAATGTGTTAATCCAAGTTACTCTCTATGTGTGTGCCAAATTTCATGAAAATCGGTTCAGAAGTTTTTGCGTGAAGGTGTAACAAACAAACATACAAACTTTCACATCCATAATATTATATAATAATAGGATAATAGGGTTGTTAAGTATAACTCAAAAACGACTTGATAAATTGTATACGGGATCACGTTGAAATCATGTTTCTCGTTCCTTAAAAAGACAGTTGAATTGATGACATTTTCCTTTTTGGAGTCAGTTAAAATTAAGAAGCCCACAATTTATTAATAATAATGTATTCACCCCATGTGTGTTTCTGTCGCTATTATCCAGGTCAAACTGGAAGAAAATGCTTTTTTTGCAATACATAAGTTCGCCTTTGTAAATTTATTTAAGTGCAATAAACAAATAATAGTACTTAACACAATATTGCACAAGAATTAAAGTAGTTTGGAAAGCACAAGTAATATTAATAAACTGTGTCAAAAATAGAATTCCACCAAGCGCCGACGATAAAAAGTATATCAACTAAGAAATATGATTATTACAAAAGCTGTGTACAGTTTTGACTTACTGCAACCTTTACACAAATGAATTATTGATTTCCACCGGCTTCTTAATAAACATACCAAAGCTCCCCCACGACTGCGACCGTCACTTGAAGTATCACTCCGTAAACGTAATAATACACTCAAAGTGACTTTGTGCCGACGTTTCACAAAGTAGCTACTTATTGGGCCCATTTAGGAACACAAAAACGTATATTTGTACCAATTTGTAACAGCTGATTCTGAAGTCTACTCGTCAAGTTATAGTACTACAAGTTATTACTCCCCCAAGAACATTACAGAATTAAAATACAAAATCTCTTCAGAACACTTACTTATGTTGTAGCCTCTGTGGTCCAGCGGTTCAGTGATGGACTTGAGTTCATGAGGTCCCAGGTTCGATTACCGGGTTGGGCAACAAAAAGAAAATGTGGTTTTCCTAATTTTCTTATAAAAAAACAACTTTGCCCAGGACTGGACATGTGTTCGGTTGACGATAGGAGTGCCACGTATTAAAAAGTGGGGACTTAGTGTCTTGCGATACCCAGGTCGGGCAATTAAAATAAAATGTGAATATTAAATTTTCTAATATAACAATGGTTGTCCGGGATTAGAAATTTCCTGAGTTGGAAATAGGTTTCTCACGTATTATATTGTGGACTAAGTCTTTAGATAATTGTGAGTGCCCTGGTTTTACCTCTGCCTACTCCTACGGGGAAAATAGCGTATACATCAAAATATAATGTGCACTGAAAATTCTCAATGTAAGTAAATCCATACCTACATTTGATTTTGTTACTGAGGAGTCCACATTAAAAAAAAATTTTAAATACCATTTTTCAAACACCACATTAGTCTCCATAAATAAGAACACGCAATTGATTCGTAGGGAGCTTCTTAATAAGTATCATACAAAACTCCTTCACAACTGCGATCGACGCCACAAGTGTCCTTCACAAACGGATTCCCAAGTTTACTTTGTATAATGATTCTCAAAGAAGTTACTTAAAAAAGCTCGATTCAAAACGAAAATTAATTATAAAAAAACTCATTTCAAAAGATTTAATCATTTTCCCAAAAAATTTAAAGAGCGCTTTGTCTACAAACATTTTCACTCACTTTGTCAGTCTAGTAATGCGAATGCAATATTTATTCGTACCGGGATCTTACTTAATATTACATGACAGCACCTTCCCGTTGGATGCTAGAAGTGTCTCTTTACAAAGGAATATTCCAATTCACTTTGTATTATCGATTTCCCAAAAAGATACCTATAGTTAGAGCTAGCTCATTCTCGAACAAGTATACATTTTTAAAACAACTCTTTCTACAGTTTTCACTCAGTGCGTCAGTCTTCGAAATACGACTAATACGCTTCGTACCGATGATTTCCAAAGAACATAGCTCTTCCTAGACAATAATGACATCTATAAGTAAGTACACATTCATAAAACAGCTTTGTCTCGAGTTTTCACTCACTACGTCAGTCTCTTCAATACAAATGCGTTATTGATTCCTACCGGGCGGCCTCTTAATAAATACCATACGCAAGCTCCCCCACGATCACGACCGACGCTTGAAGAGTCTCTTCAAAAATCTACGTTCTAATTCATTTTGTATTGACGAATTTCAAAGCCGACAACGAGAGGACACATATTAAAGGTGGAAAATATTTCGCAAATTTTTAACGAAAGAAATATTTCATCGTAGACAGGACTTGAACACGTACCCTTCGTCTAGGACTTCACTCCGCCTTTTAAGCTATATAGGAACCGAATCATGCTCTTAAATTTTTAATTCTAATCTCAGCAAAATATTTGTTCTGAATCTGCTAAATTCGGGCTCATAAAAGCTGCTGATAAACGGAAATTATAAACATTTACACAAAATGAAATATATATAATAAGTCGCCTCTGTAACCAGTGGTCCGATATTGATATTGACATTATGAGGTTAATGTGTTCGATACTCGGATCAAGCAAATCAAAATTTAAATTTTAATAACGGTAAAAACAACAAAGTTATGTAGCAGCACCTTAGACTATAACGTTTAATACCATTAATAAAGATGAACATGTTAACAAAAGATTTTAATTTATAATACAGCACTCAATTACTGGGATAATGACAACTTTTGTTATTCCAC
This sequence comes from Calephelis nemesis, assembly GCA_002245505.1. Lineage (NCBI taxonomy): Eukaryota > Metazoa > Arthropoda > Insecta > Lepidoptera > Riodinidae > Calephelis > Calephelis nemesis. The sequence continues at coordinate 26,619 of NJDD01006342.1, read as the reverse complement.
ACAATAGACATTCACAAATCTCTCTCGAATTGCTGAAAAATAAATGTCTAAGAATCCCGACATGCTTCGAATGAAATGATGATAAACAAGCATTAGCGAAAACAAACATTAGATCTTAGACTACTCAAAGAAAAGCTGCAATAAAGATTCAAAGAAAATCTGTAATAAAACTGATTTCTGTTTGTTAGCGTGAAAATCTCTTTTGTGGGTGACATTTTTCACAATACAGTTACAAGGGATAAAACACGCATTTATAATTTCGTAAACAGTACAGTACTACTATTTAAATTATGCGCTTCGGCTATATTCGTCAAGCTTCGGAAATCCGAATGTATTTTAAAGATATCTTTATAGAGTTGTTATTACATAACTAATAAAGGCCAGCGTTGTGTATCACTTAGTTTTTAAGTTTCTTTTAGTGCATTTATTTTTTATGTATTTTGATGCACAACAAAGAGTTTCTCTATTCCATTCTAATCATTTCGTTTAAATTTAAATTAGGACAGCCAATTTAAAAATGAAAGTATAAAAGAAGCGCATAATTTATATAGTAGTACTGTACAAAATGGTGCCTATTCTGCTACGCACCGATTTAACAGATGTATTTTCTATTTAATTGAGTTCAATACCATTAGCAAAATGGAATCAGCATCTATTTTTACCAAAAGTAAAACATAACACGAAATATATTTAGGACTGACAAATTTTGATTTATTATTATTACAGCAGTTCACTAGTATACCTACATATTTTACAAAAAAGGATTTTTTAAAAGAGTTAGAAAAAGAAGGTTATTTGTTCGACTCTTATTTTTTTGTATGCTAATCGAATATCAAGCCCTCATTTCTGAACCGTTTTTTAAAAGTTCTCTTGTATCAGAATTTTGAAAGAGCGCACTTCCGAGATGGATGGAATGTGAGGGAAATCGAGGAAAAATAGTAAATACTGTTTTTTTATGTACGTAATGTATGTAATGTTGGTCGGGATTGGAAATGTGCCCAGTTGGCGATAGGCTTCCCACCTATCACATTATGGAACTTAGTGTCTTCGGCTAGTCGTGGGTGCCCTGGTTGTGCCTCTGCCTACCTCTTCGGGGATATGGGCGTGAAGAACCTTACTTACTTTTTTATGTACGTAGATGACTAGTTTATTGAAATTGAAGTAGGTTACTTTCTTTTTTATTTCACTAAAATCATGCAAATAGGACATAATAGTGCCAATTCAGCTGCTCACCGATTTAACTGACGTCTTTTCATTTGAATAAGAAAAGTTGAAGACTATTAATTAGCGAAATAGAATCGGAACCACTTTTTTAAACAAAATTAACAGAAAGCACGAGACGTATTTAGAACTTGCAAATTCTAAAAACCCGACCCGGCTTCGTCTGGGTAAAAATAAAGTGAAAAGATTTTTTATAGCATCTTCACGCCCATATCTCCGAAGAGGTAGGCAGAGGCACAACCAGGGCACCCACGATTAGCCGAAGATACTAAGTCCAACAATGTGATAGGAGGAGGCAAGCCTATCGCCAAACGGGCACATATTCAATCCCGAGTAACGTATTTTTTATTATTCTAGTCAAGTCAACAACTGAATCGCTACACCACAGAGGCGACCATTTTTTTATTAATTATTTAATTGGCCAAATATTTATGTATGTAATTACCCAGACTCTAGTCATCCACGCGTACTATATAGCGTTCAGTGGAAGAAGCGAGAAAAGAGAATTGCCGAAGAAGGGAATGGACTCCGCACTCCGCACTCCGCGGATGGTACTTTCTTGTTGTCGATTTTCAACCCCGTACAAAAAAATCATAATTGCGACAAATATACATACATACATATCTACACGCCAAGTCCCTTACGAAGTAGGCAGAGTATCGAGTGCCAGACCTCACGATCCTGACAAACCTGTCCAGCTTCCTTCACATTTTACATACAAACACGCCAAATTCGGAGATATATATACAAACACGCCGGTTGCAACTAATATAATTGCAAAGAACATTTTTTTTTTCAAGTAGGCTTCGACAAAACATATTCGTAATGTAGCTAAGAACCATCTCGATCATGCTTTCAACCAAAAAAAAACATTGAAATCGGTCCAATCTTTTAGGAGTTATGATGCCACACACACAGAAAGGAGCTTACACGCACATACATCAAACTGACAACACCCCTATTTTTCGGTCGGGGTTAAAAATAGATAACCATCACACTTCTTATTGCCGATGCTCGGTAAAATCCTACTATAAAATAGCCATAAAAGTGATGAAAAGTAATTCAAAAATAAACTTAAGTATTGGTATTAAAATATACGTATAGGTATGTGTTTGACATTTCTAGCAGAACATCAAAGTTAGTGGATAATACTTATTACATTTTTCATCTGTCGCCTCTGTGCTCTAGAGGCCCGGTGTTGGACTTGACTTCATGAGGTCTCGGGTTCTCATCCCGGGTCGAGCAACCAAAGATGTGTTTTTTTCAATTTTCTTATAAAAACAACGTTTTCCGGCATTGGATATGTACCCGGTTGGCGATAGACTTGCCACCTAAAACATTGTGATTTCACCAAGAGCCCCTTTTCACTTCTTACTTCGGCTAGATGTAGATGAACTGGTTGCACCTCTGCCTGCCTTTCCGGGGATACGGACGTGAGGTTACTAATCGTATTAAAGATACAGATACAAATGTTTATAAAAGCATTTTGTATATATTACACTATGTATGTTTTCAATCATGATCACACCTCGCATCTATATTCATTGTGAGTAAATTTAGCACATATGTGCTAATATAGACATATGTCTATACTAATCTATACTAATATTATAAAGAGGAAAGGTTTGATTTTTAGTTAGTTTGTTTGAAATGAATAGGCTCCGAAACTACTGAACTGATTTCATCTTTAGAATGCTACATTATCCCTGAGTGGCATAGGCTTTGTTTCAACAAAATCGATGCAGTAAAAGACAAGTTACGCAGGCGAAGCTGCGTGAAACTGTTAGTAGCTTATAATTTGGAGAAGCACATAGGTCATACTTAAACCCGATAAAACATAGGTTTCCCTCGGGATTGCTAACATGGATATACATAGATATTACGGGCAAAACCGAATTTAATAGCTAAAAAGAAACAACTTCACGCTCGTAACCCCTAAAGCGTATGCAGAGGCAGAACCAGAGCGTCCACGTCTAACCGAAAACACTAAGTCCAACAAAGTGATAGGTAGTTGGCACACCTATCGCAAAGCGAGCACATATCCGAAACCGAGATAAGTGTTTTGTTAGAAAATTTAAAAATAAATATTTTAGAAATTTACGTGGAAAATTAAAAAAGAAAATTGAAATATTTTTTTTAATTTAACTTAATTTTTTTTTACCGGGGATCGAATTCCGGGCCTAGTGAAATCCATCACTCTACCGCTAGACTACAATGGCGAATTTTAATTTTATAGCTAATCTGAATAATACTATAGCAGCAATAATAGATAAATAATAATATCTCAAAGGCGGTGATATAGGCATCAATTACACCATTATTAAGTAGTTAAGGTAGCGGCGACGACCTATATTCATATAAAAATGAATGTTTGTGTGTATAAACACGCATAATTTTCGATTCAGCTAATTTTGGAAGCCCAGAGAAGTTTTTAAAAATACGAGAAAATGGGAAAACTATTTTATGTTAGAAACCAGCGATAAGCACACGACTCTCTCGATGGTAAGAGAGAACTGAGGCCCAAAAACACAACAGATGTTACAGATTCGTCGCTATTCAGAGTCTGGGATGGCAGGCCTATTGTGCAAGTCTACCGAGTACCGGCTGCTCTACATACCAGACCGGGACATGACAAAGTAATTATGGTAAGGTAGTAATAGGTAAGGCGGTGGACCTGAATCTGAATCTACCAATGGTATTGTTTGTAATGACCTACATTTTAATCTGTGCTCGATTCTGACGAGCTCCCTGGCAAAGCAGAAGATGGTCTATTCTACCCAGCGGAACCAACACGAGGAGAACTGCAAGGAAACTAGGAGAAGTTCGTCGGGACAGCTAGTTTAATTTGTATTAAGATACAAACGTAATTCAAAAATGATTCGTGAATGAAATATGAATCCAACAAATTGAGTTGTTATTCCAATTAATGCAGCATTTAATTAGACCCTACCTCGTTTAAGTATAAAATTTACACATATACATATTAAAATGCGTAATATTTATTTTTAAACATATCTAAAGACATAGTTTCAACTAATCCAATTAGTTAAACGATAACAAAACGTTTTGGTTATACATTATATATATTGTAGTAATATTACATACGTACATATCTTCACGCCAAGTCCCTTACGAGGTAGGCAGAGAGTATCGAGTGCCAGACCTCACGATCCTGACAAACCTAGTAATATTACAAATGCGTAAAAGCGGTTGTTTGGCCTTCTTTTAAATTATAACTGAGTGACGATATATACATTTATATTCTCGTGTGTGATGATGATGTGATGTGGTAGGAGACCAGTGAATGACGTAAAGCCTACTTTTAATACAACATTCCCTAAACTTGCTCTCGAAAAACTAACAACTTTAACACGCGTCCGTAGCCACATCTATTATAATTCTTTCATTTATTCCAGGTCTGCTGTGTAGAATAGACCATCTGCCTTCCTGCCAGGTAGATCGAGGCGAGCAAAGGTTAAGTGGGTCGTTATTAACTAGACGACTGTTGTTAGAGTGCCATGCGGCAATTTGGGATATAGGTAGGGATCTGATAATACAACATCATAATCACAACATCATGTACCAGTCCATAGGATAACCAGTAAGCTTGCACAATAATTAACTTAACACCTCGCTCTAAAGAGAGCAACGCACCTACAACATCTATGGTGTCACTTTTGACACCACTTTTTTATCTCTTACCGAGCAAATCCATGTGCTTGTTCGCTGTCTTATCAAGTAAAATAAAAATATATAATTTTGGACTAGCCGAAAGATATTAATATTATTAATGTAATTTTTATACTATCCTAGCATTATAATACCTACCTCGTCACGCAGCAAAACTTCCACAGAACCCAATTTTTTAATCAGAAAACAAATATCAAATATACTAATACTATAAATATGAAAGTTTGTATGTTTGTTTGTTACTTCTTCACGCGAAAACTGCTGAAACGATTTTCATGAACTCAGGTACACACCTAGAGGGTAATTTGGTTTAACACATACTATACAATATATATTTCATTCCTAAAAAATGTTTTTGTGGCACCATTAATCACGCGAGCAACGCAGCGGGCAACAGCTAGTATCAAATATATAACAAAATTGCTTGAAATAAAAAATATATTTGCTATCACAAAGTTGAGCGCCGGCATCTTAAGTGGTAATAAGTAGGTGTACAATAAAATTATGTACAACAAATTCCTGTTGTGAATCATCTCATTGAATGTATTCGTAAACATACACACTCGTGCGGCGTGCCCACCAAGAATTTATTGACATTTGCAAATCAATGTGGTTTACCGCAGTAATTATGTACTGTGTGGTTTTCGGACTGATTGGGACATTGGGTCACTGTTATCACCTCTGTGGTCTAGTTAACTGGTATTCGCGTTGGCTACATGAAGTCCTAGGTTCTTTACCGATTGGTAACACCCTATTATCACACAGGCGTGTAGTTCTTATCAGAAAATCTATTTGCCTGTAAGGAGCACAAAATTCACCAATAACACTTCACATTGTAGGACTTAGTATCTTCGGCTAGCCGTAGATGCCCTGGTTGCCGGGCTCTACCAACAACTTAGGTTAGGGCCAAAACGGCCGCGTTGAGGCGCAGTTGCGGAATATGTGTCACAATATTTTTTAAGCATATACCATGTTCTACCACATTGTGGCGTGCAAATATGCCCTAGACCATCATGAGAATATCATTGTATAATAAGTTACGGTCGTAAAGATACTTTTTCGTAATTATTTAAATTACGCAGATAGAACCACCCACAACAGTTAGTTAAACATTAAAATGTGTCGACAAATAGTTTTCTCCCCTTAGGCGTCATGCAATTAACGTTTCAAACGAAAAAAGTACGAAGATCCAATGAACCTTCAAAGAATAATACACTGAGGAGTACTGATTGCGACCGTATATTAATAGCTGAAGGGAACTCGGCCCTCTTCATTAAAGCGAACAAACAAAAGAGGGGTGCTCGCTCTTTATCTCGTCACCCTCTCAGCTTTCCCTTGGAAGTTCCTCGTAAAATACAGTTTCGTTCGACTTACTTCAATGTCAACACCTATTATGTTCTTCAAAGTCACGAAATGTCGGAACATTGTAATATTAGTTGATACTTTTGTAAACGGTCCTTAAATTGTAATGGTAGAAGATCCGAACCTATATCGACCTACAGCGAGATGGTAATCGAGTGAAACATATTTAATAGTAAATTTAGAATATTACAAATCAGATTATAAAAGGGTTGCCTGAAAAGATTTTGGAAGGAATATTTTTAATTCTTTTTTAAAAATGTTTTTCATTCTTTCCGATTTTTTGCAGGAAGCCCTATATCAACTTGTCTGCAATAAAACTGGACTTATGTTTAAATAATATTTTTCTGTTATCCAATTCCGTGAATGTAACTGGTATCGACATACCTATTTATAGCTGGTAACCAAGATAAACAACAGGCAACCCAACCTTTACACATTCTATACATCTTATAGTTTAAGTTGGGATAAAATTTTCTTAGTATCTTAATGTTGCACCATTTAATGAATAAACATTTTTTCTACTTAAAAAACTATTCTGTCCAGGATTCTATAGTAAGTAATTTTTTAACAGCTTTCTGTTCTACTAGTTTAAATTATAAAATAGGTTTCATCCTAATATCAGCTCAGTGTAGGTCGACCTAGGTTCGCATCTTAGACTATAAATCATCCATACGAATTCCATATTTAATATTATAAATCAATATTTATATTATAACAAAATTTTATTCGCAAACCCGAGTCCAAACATAGACTATTTTTTCTTCAAAAATCCACACACCCCAAGGACTATAATAATAGGGGATGAAAGTTTGTATGAAAATCTTACATATTCTACACTGTCGAAGAAGCTGTTTTTCTTACACATCTTAAATTTTCAAAAGTTCGTTAAAATTGTCAATACCTTAGTTCAAAATAATCTAAAATTACAAATAAAAAATGTCGAAAAGCGAATTCAGTATATTGAAGATATTGAAAAAAATGGGTGCAGGAGACTTAAAACGGGCAGCAGGACACATTTTTAGATTGTTTATCTGTATCCCAAGCTCGTTTCACGACGAATGAACACGTTATTTTTTCTATTCCAACTATTATTAGCTGTCAATCGGAACAAAGTTCACCGGGTCAGCTAGTAGTAAATAAGTTGACTTTTGACGACAGCCCGAGATTCATAGAAACCCTTCATCATGTTATTTTATAAAAATGTCTCAGACTGTTAACCCTTTAACCGAGTTTTAAAAATGGAGGAAGTTATGAATTCTACTCCTACCTCGTATATTTTTTATACATGTTGATCGACTTCATAAACGTTTGCGAAACGATTCCTAAAAATATTTTTTTTAAAGAGCCGTACCGTCGAGGTTCTCCTATTGCCTTTAAGTCTGAATCTGATAATGAAATCCCAGGGAAATAGAGAATACACATATTTTGTTTATTAAGATGACATAATAATTCACAGTAGTAGTAGTAGAGTATTTAGTGTCATATTAAATCAATTTTTGAGATTCTGATGCTCTTAAATTATCTTCAGTAATAAGACACCATATATTTTTGCCCCGTGTTGGTCCGGGCTCCTTCGCAGAATAAACCATCTGCCTTCCTGTCTGCTCGTAAAAGGCAAGTGTAAGCTTAACATCACTAACACCATGACATCCTACAAGATGGTAGAGTTTTGCAGCGACTCGCCCGGATTGGTACCACCGCCTTACCTATTTCTGCCTCCATAACGTCAGTGCTTGCTGTTGACATGTTTCGATTCAGAGGGCAAGGTAGCAGGTAAACTTATTTTTGCTCAAGGATTAACTTCACGGCCTTAGGTTGGCAACGCAACACTACATCCGTTGGTGTCTTTAGGCAGCGTTAATTTCTTACCATCAGGAAAACCATCTGTTTGTTTGCCTTCCATTATCATAAAAAAACTCAACACCATCGACGAAATCTCATGCCACCTTTACAAAAATTGTAAATAAATAAAAATGTGTAAGCAAACGAAAATGATTTGAAAAAAAAAAGATTGCTTTGTTAAAAAAGACAGAAGGGATATAAAAAAGAAAAGGCAGTTTTGCCTCTTGAGACATTATCCAATCAACGGTTCAGACGAAAAATGGTAAAGAAACAACGAAAATTTTATTGAAAATACACAGAAGAGTGCTTACTCCGAGCGTATGTTAATAGCTAAATGGACCTCGGCCCTTTTCATTTGAACGAATAAGTAAGAGAGGGGTGCTGGCTCTTTATCTGGTGACCCTCTTAGCTTTCCTTCAGGAGTTCCTCCTAAAGTATAGTTTTGTTCATCTTACTTCAATGTTTATTATGTTTGTTGCTACTGTCAACAATATAAAATTTGTTGCTACTGTGAGCCTCTGTGGTCTAGTGGCCCAGTGTTGGACTTGGCTCAACGAGGTCTGGGGTTCGATTGTCAGGTCGGGCAATGTAAACAAAAGCGTTTTTTTTTCCAATGTTATGCTCGTATAATCTTAATCGGGATCGGTAAAATGCACTCTGGGTGATAGGTTTGCCAACTTTATTATTACCTTCATCAAATTGCGGGACTTACGGCCGCAATAAGAGATGTCAATCATCACTTAATCAGTGATTAAGTCGACTTTTTCTAGTCTAGTCTAGTCTAGGCTAGTCGTGGATGACCTGGTTGCACCTCCAATTACCTTCCAGGATACCTACTGTAGTAAAGATACTTTTAGCTCATACTTTTGTGTTACAAACACATAATTTATAAATGAAAAAGTTAAATAAAGTTCTCATAGCATTTTAAGGATCAGAAGATATCCGTAGTGATGAATAAAAAATATGAACATCACGCATCGCACGCATCAACTGTCTAGCTGTCATCAAGGTGAAAAACAAAGTAAAGACATTCTTTCAGGAAGTCCACAAAATCAACAAACGAACCTCATCACATGACAGCCCTTTAGTATGATGTAAGACACGCGGTGGCTATTTTGGTCGCATCCGAGCACCTTCGTCACTGTCTTCAAACAAACGTGAACTTTTTAGTGCTTACTGTTAGTCCACTTGGATGTAGTCAGTTTTTTTTTATTAGAGGACAGTGAATAAGCACAGGCTCTCTTGATGGTAAGAGAATATTATGGTCTATGGACAACATAGATGTAACTGGTAAGTCGCTATTTTGAGGCCGGGATGGAAGGCCTACTGTACAAGTCTAACGGCTACCTTACCCTTCAGACCGGAAAATGACAGAGTCGTTATGGTGGCACGAATAGGAAAGGTGGTGGATCCCTATTGCACACCACTCTGATTGCTTGTAATTAAGTGCATGGTCTATTACCATCACCTCAACCAGGACAGCAGCTTTAGAGTCAAGCAAGTAGAGCTACAATTCTTTATAGCTAACGCTTAAAGCGGCAGGTAACAAGGGTGCCAAGAAATTGTAATCCAATCCGAAATTTCAATTTATGCACAATTAGAACACCGTAAGAAGGATGCTGAAAGACGATCTTACTCTACTCCAATCAGAAACTAGGGTAGACCTTGACTTCAGCCCATTCCGAAGCAATCGAATAGATACACCGACAAACATAGGATTCCTCTAAACGCGGCAAGTAAAGGGTTCCACTAATACCACGCTGATTACCGAAAACTTCAAGTAATGTAATACTTATGCATTTAACAGCATCCATGTGAAAAAAACGACTACTTCGACTAATTTACGCAGACGATGCCAAAAGTCACCACTTTTGTCAGTGTGAGGTAGAAAACATTTACGAATCAAATCTATTTATTCATTCATATCAACAAAAGGTCCACTTTGGACAACAAATTTCGAGTGCAATATATAACACCCGGCAGCTATTTTGGCCGTGTTTTGCCGTCGTTGCAGCTGTATTAGTCTGAGATCCGACGCTACTTCACCGGCACTGAGCTGTTAAAAGTATGAAACATATTTTATGATAAATTTAATATGTCAGACAAGATGTAAAAAAACGAGTTCCCCTAAATACCCCTAGACGGAATAAGTTTTTACAAAGTATTTTTCATCAAACGTTGCAATACTGCAATACGTGTAAGACGTATAAAATGTGCAGAAGTTGTGTTGCCTGTCATCACGGTGGTTGCCAATTAAAACGATTATGTCGACGCCAGTTACTTTCATTTGATTGGGTAATATAAAAAAATACATCAACATACACGCTGTTTTATTGCGAACAGGTTAAAATAGAATTGTCTGCAAAAAACGGAAGAATGTAAAATCATTTAAAAAAAATTAATAATATTCTATTCAGGATTTTTATGCAATTCATTTTTAATATGTTTTATTTTATCGTCAGCTCGGTGTAGATCTGTGTGTCTGGATCTCCTACTCCTATCTTTTATATATCTCCCGAAATAAACTAACCGCGACGAGTCGACCGAACAGATGGACACTAATGAATGTAGGCTTCCTCTAATCGTCGCGTATTTACATGGTTTACAATTTAAATATACCGAATCCCAATTACGTTGACGACATTGCAAGGATCATTTTAAATCTAGCGGGTTAAAGTAAGCGCGGACGAAGCCGTGAATAGAAGAGAAATCAAACACGCTAGTGTATCCTGGATCACCTAATGATAAACGATCATCGCCAGCCACGGACATCCGTATCCAACACCGTACACCAGATGTGTTGGCGACCTTTTGGGATGAGTACACTCTTCTTTTATTAATGCTATAAGAAAGCACACAAACACACGGCATCAGGATAATAAGAGACAACAGTGGCCTGTAGACACCACAGACGGTGTATATGCGTCGCTACTATACCAGAAATATTAGACCAATTATGAAAATCTACCGGCTACCCTACCCTTCGGAGCGAAACACAAAACTAACATTACAGCAGCAGACGTAGATAAGGCGGTGGTTTTCTACCCCGACAAGTAGCAGTGGCGTTCTACCGTCAGTGATGTTGTTGGCAATGGCCTAATTTAACCTCTGCTCGACTCTTACGATCTCCCTAGCAGAAAGCCAGATGGTCTATTCTAAGCAAGAAAACCAGACCAACACAGAGAGGTGTTAATGGTGTTGTATCCCTATGAAATATAGCCGTTGGTAATTGATTCTATAAAGACATTGCACGATACGAGAAATGTCTTCGGTATCTTTGGGAAGAGAATCCAGTTAACACTCCTAAAAATGAGAATCTAAGATTCCATCCATTTGATTCCATCTTGTTTAAAAAAAGCCAAAAGCCATAGTTTACAACTCACCAGTTTAAAGTAAAAAACCAAGGTAACAGGTTACAGTTCGAAACCGTTCATTCAGGAAGTGGACCGCAAACATCAAGGAACGGTCCACTTCGCACGACACCCCTCGGTTGTGATGTAAGACACGCGGTGGTTATTTCGGTCCTATCCTATCGTCCTCGCTACCGTGTCGTCAAACGGACGTGAACTTTATCGGTCATCTACAAATAGATACTGACAACCAAACAATACCGTTAATTACCCGTGGTCCATCCGCGTTCTCCATCTGGATAATCGTTGATTAACCGTGGGTGCTTAAAACAAAATTCTTTCAGCAGAGGCTAAGGAAACACATGCATAGGCACAGTAAAGAAAGGCAGAGCGAAGTAACGTGTCGTCGTACTCATCGTATCCGAATAGAAGTTTTCTCGTATTCATATTGATCTTAAACTTAAATGATTTAAACACAGTAAAACTGCAAAAAAACAAGGGCTAAAAAGATTTGGCAGAAAATGTATGGGAAGCTGGCCCTGCAGCTTCCCATACATTTTCTGGTTTTTATCCCGTTCGACTGTAAGGAAACTAGGCACAACAAAATTTTAACTTTTCCTACACAACCATGGCATCAACGACTAGTCGAAAACACCAAGTCAGACAACGTGATCGCCTATCGCCTACGGGGCACATATCTAATCCTAGGCAACATTACTTTTATTAGAAAATTTTAAAATATACCATTTTGAATTTTTTTAAGTATACAGTTTTCGAAATTTTTATCGCCCGGCACCGAACCTGGGACCTCAAGAAGTAAAGTCCGACGCCGTAGAGTTTACTATCTTTAAACATAAAAAGGTTCTCCTCCATATTCAACCTTGGAATAAAATATGAATCTGAAGCAATGAAGACTAAAACTTGACCCCACACCTGCTCTGCATTTAGGTTTTTAGTTTAACCTTACCATTTTTTAAAATATGCAAAGCACAAACTAAAATTGCTTTCCAAAAATTTTGGTAGCTTGATAAAAAATGAACTTTAAGGTGTTGATAGACTTGAGCATTCACTTGTAATAAGCATTTGTGCGAATGCACCCTTATTGCTCTGTTTCTTGTTTACCAAGTTTTACCAAGTACTTAAAATTTCCTACTACTACTACTCCGTTGGCTCAGCGACCCAAAATGTGTCTTGGCCTCCGTTACGAGAGAACGCCACTTTTCACGATCTTTGGCAACTTCTCGCCAGTTATCGACTTGAAGCTGCCTCAAATCCGACTCCACTAAATCACTCCAGCGGTACCTGGGGCGACCGACAGGTCGTCGTCCTATCGGTCGACCCAGATACGCCTTCTTAACCCCACGATCCTCTCCCATTCTCTCGACGTGGCCGAGCCAACGGAGTCTGTGAGCCTTTATTTCTCCCAAGATGTTAGGGGTGGCTACGAGGTCCTCGATTT
>NJDD01006339.1:182595-195219 GCA_002245505.1 Calephelis nemesis | reverse complement strand
TTTTACACTACACTATAAAGACATTGACGTTATTGGTGCGTTCTGTCCTGCACATCTATGATTTTATTTGTAATTCAACTATTTAGTTTTATTTTATTTGTACTTTGAAAACATTTGGGAACATCTACTTTAATAAGATTAGAAATGGTCCAACAAATTTCCTCTGAGACATTCTCTCTCAAATTATTTGGCAAAGTAACTTTATTAACGGAAACATGTTAATATAAGTTTTAATACTGTCGCCTGCTCCCGTCAGCCCTTCAGCATGAGACCAGGTTGGACGGGAGACAGGGAACAATTCGTAAAAAAAATACGGTGATATGATAAAATGAAACAGAATTAAGGTCTACAAAAATATAATAATAAACATGAGATTACAGACTCTTAATCGTTACAATTCACCGTTAATATGCATATATATATATATATATATATAATTACTAAATGACAGATTTCTGACGTGGTGGTGGTGGTTCTTAATTATCAAACTCAGGTCCGCTCAGGGCGGGTAGACAATTCCCCCTGAGCCGGTATGTCGTGGGTGCTTGCCTATGCAGTGTTAATTTATGGAGATGTGGAGAGAGGCGGCCTTTAAAAGTTACTGGCCTTAACTTGCGAGAGACCTCCTTGGGGGGGCCCAGGTCCACAGGAACTGGACTCCTACCGGCGCTGCCTGGGCTCAACCGGGACTCAATACTCCGAACTCGCTCGGCCCACGTGCAGCGGTCGGTCGACTTCCGGCCGCTATCTTGGACCCTGGAAGTGTTTTACAACTCCTCTAAGGCACTGTCGCCAGACGGGCCACAGCGCCAGGCCACGTCCCGACCAGTGGAAGGCTATTACAGGTCCCCCCGCTGGACAAGCCGTGGCCATGTGATTATCACATTTGGCTACTGTCGTAGCCGACATTACATATTACTCCTATTAATATTACAGTTGGTGTACAATTTGCAGTCTTTGGTGTCGGCGAACAGGCGGTCAACAACACCGATCATTATAATTACAATTTGTGTTTTATAATAATGATAATAATAATAATAATAATAATTTTACCAAATGGGCAAAAAGAACAAGCTTAGCACGTGTTCCTACACATTATTTGAAAATAATTAATTATAGCGACAAGCTTAACTTTGTTGCTAGGCTACTAATCCTCGCTTATAGCTGCAAGAAATATTTGATTTATTATTGTTTAGGAAATATGTGAGAACTCACCGAATTATCGGGTTCGATACACAGATGCACTTTTTACATAGACTAGGACTTTTGTCCTTGAATTTCTAACTATCTTCGGGCAGGAATATTACGTCTTCAGAGTCCCGCTATAGAGTGAGTGCGCGTCCCTCTGTGGGTTATACTTATACTTTCGTAATGGAAAGTTCTAGAAGGTTCGAGGAGGATTAATAAGCCGGATATGGTGGCGAAAATTAGTTCCCTACTTGTAGTAGTTGTAGTACTTGCCGCTAGACTTGGGCTTTAGCCAACTAGCCAACGAGGTAGTTGGGCTAATCACCCACAGAGGTCGCGACCTATGCTACCATTGATTTTAAATAGTTATTGGTGAGTTGGTTCCCTTGTTGCGAGGCAGATGCCGCTAAACAATTTATTTAAATTTTTACTATATTATTTGGTTTTTACCCTTATCCAAATCAAATCCTTTCTAAGGTTAAATTTTATTATTAATTTAGACATTAATTATTTGGGTAATGTAACGATTTTACTTCGTTACAATACTACCAATACCTGCGACTTGGTTCACATTAACTCCTTACTTACTTTACTAACTTAACTTAGTTACCTCGTCTTCCTCGCAAAGAAAAAATACCTTATAGTAACAACCAGGTAACGTATTTTTTCTATTGTTGTGTAGGTTTTAGTCGTATTCGAACGACAACCCTATGGCACAGGGATTTGTCAAATATTATTTTTAACCCCCGACGCAAAAAGAAGGGTACTATAAGTTTGACGTGTCTGTCTGTCTGTGGCATCAGAGCTCCCTAACGGATGCAGTGATTTCAATTTAGTTTTTTTTTGTATTAAAGGTAACTTATGTGCGAGTGTTATTAGACATGTTTGACGAGAATCGGTTGAGCCGTTTAAAAGTTGTGAGGGTGAAAGTGGGGAGATTAACCGATTTTTTTACTTTTTAAAGGGAAATTATGTTCTTGTGTCGCGGGGTTTTGAATTTTTTTTTTAATTAATTTTAATTATCAAACTTTTTATCGCTGTTTCCCTTGGTCATCGCATCACGTCTGAACGAATGGACCAATTTTTGTAATTATTTTTTGTTGTGTTTTCTCTTGTCAGTAGAAGGCTCTAAAAATCAATATTCACAGTTGAGACAGCACAACGTCTGTCGGCTCAGCTAGCAGGTATATAAATCAAAATAGTGTTAGCATCGATAATTTATATTTCTTAAACAGCGGACCGATTTCGCTGGTGTTTCATGTGTTCGCTCTGAATAATAACAAAAGTGTTGTTAAGCAGATTTTTTGAAGTGAAAACTTTTGGATTGTGTAAAAACTACTAAACTTGCGTCAGATCGTCAGATCGTAAGACGGCACGGAGCGCGTGTGCGAATAAGACGACTCAAGATCTAAAATAAAACGATAGATTCATTGCTGTTTTTATAATGCTTAGATATTTCCGAAGAGTATAGGATGCGCAATGTATTAGACGCCGCAATATACTCGTACCTACCATTGCATTGCATTGAGACATTGCTCTATTTGTTCCATCTTGAAAATAAGCTTTATGCGTAGACGAGCATGTTCGTTATACAGATGACATGACGACGCTCCTAGCCCTCTGGTAGTCTTACTTTAGCGAGTTTTTGTCAAGCCAAACGCAGGTTATTGATATAAAAATGATATTTGTGCATAAATGATAATACTTTCATACTGATAATTAAAGCAATTCTTGTAAAATTATTCCCTAACCATTCCAAAATGGCAAAAATGCAGAACGTTAATATTCAAGTTTTCACTTCTGCCGGCACTCCCGGAGTACAACCCGTCTTTTTTTCATTCTTTCTAATCTAGTAGATTCTCGACTCAACTTCAACTTAGGAGTAAAGTTGGACGCGTTTTCGCTATAATCTACGTTTGTTAATAAGACGGCTTGTGTTCATAGAGGACCAGAAATTTGGCGCGATCTCTACCCAATTTGTTTTCTTGCAATTACACTTTGTTCCAACTCCCATTAGACATTTTTACTTCTGTTTATAGGTTTTGAAATCTATTTCCCATAGAGAATATTTAAGTGTATTATATTAAGCAATTATTGTTCTATACTTAAATCTCATGTCGGGAGCAATTATTGTTCTTTACTTATTTCTCCCGAGCAAAATAAATTTTGTCTATTGGGCAAAGAAAAAATTAATTAACTTAATCACCACATGGTACAGCTATTTCTCAAATAAAATTAGATCGACTGGTGTAGAATCTAATGTTTCTTTTAGTCAACTTTTGTACACTGCTGAAATAAATAAGAATTGTGTTTCTCTAGGCCTATGTGTTTCGAGTTCGGCGTCATCCGATCGTGGTCGGGTTCGAACAGTGCGTATCTTTCGGCGCGTTCACCAGCTACCCCATAGAGGTGGCCTACAACTTGTTCTGCCTCTGCGCCATGTACTTTGTACCTCTCTTCATCATCACCGTCTGTTATTTGTGCATCTTTTGTGAAATACGGAGAAGCAGCAAGGAGTTAAATGGTAAGTAGCTTTTATATTAGCTAACAATCAGACGGATTTACTAATTACCTATAGGGACTTAAGGTTTTAGTGATGCTTTGACAAGTTGAGGTTATTTTCAAGCTTCTTGAACGACGTGTTGTGGCTAATTATCCCGTGTTGGTCCGGGCTTCTTTGCAGAATAGACCATCTGCCTTACTGCCAGGCAGCTTGTAAAAGGCGAGCATAGGCTTACCTAACATCCCGGCTTTAGGTTGGCAACGCACCATTACCACCTTTGGTAACTCTAGGCGGCGTGAATTTCTTACCATCAGGAAATGCGTCTGCTTGTTTGCCTTCCAATATCAAAAAAAAAACTTGACAAACGAACTAAATTTCATAAAAATTTGAATATTGATGACCAGTCTACGTAATAGAAATTTGATATTTTTAATGAGTTCGCTACAGACATTTGGTGGTAATTCTATCTTTTTCCAATGGAACAAAAAGAAAAGAGATATATTTTAGATATCTCAGTTTAGTCCGGACATGTCAACTTGTGAGGTTTTTAATCAACGTTTTCCGAGGAATAGAATATGTCTATAGAAATATCTCGTACAAACTAATCTGACAGCACTAAACGTGTTTAGTCTCTTTCTATTACTGTCATTGAAAGAAGATTGAAAAAAAATGTCACCATCATATCCTGAAATAAATGGTGTAAACCAACCAACGTTGTCAGGTTGTGCAGACATGCTATTTCAGATAGACCATACAAGCGTTAATTATGACTCTTCTAAATAATTTTCTAATAAACCTACCATCGGATCGGAAAAGGCTGTGTTCCAATCCGGTGGTATATTTCACTGAACATTGAGAAGATCCGATAAATTGGAAGTACCTTCAGGTAGGACAGCCTTTTACAGGAAAAGCTGTAATGCTACGTTGATTAAAATTTATAACAAAATTCTACAAAATATCAGGGAACTACCTATAAATCGTTTCAAACGAGTAATACCAAGGTGCCTTAAAGAAAAAGCAAAATACAGTTTAAATGAATATTTTGCAGACAAACACTTTCTAGCAGTAAAATCCAAGTAAAGTCATATGGTTATATATAATGGTTTCTTTTTTTATTTTAAATTTACTGAATTTTGTTTAAAACTAGCTGTTCCAACGAACTTCGTTCCGCCGGTATAGTTTGTATGGGTAAACTAAAATGTTGTTTTCTCAGTGTTCTCACAATCGCACAGGATAAAAAGTATCCTATGTCCTTCTCCCGGTTTTAAGCTACCTCCCCACATATTTCCAGCCTAATCGGTTCAGCCATTCTTGAGTTATAAGTAGTGTAACTTACTAACACCACTTTCTTTTATATATATAGACTATCCGAATTGACATGAATATTACTAATTATTATTTTGACATTATGTGTCTAATATTATTTCTTTGACATTAATCGACAACATGTAAATATTTGTTGCTAATATCGTTTTCTTTTATCTAATTTAAATGTAATTATTTATGGGATAATTTAAGGTTTTTTAAAATAATTATATTTTATTATTCGCATGCCAATAATTGGTATAGTAGTAAGCACTAAGTATAGAATGTAAGACCTAAGATGAACACTACAAAAGGCAAATAAATAATCATAATATAAAGAAACTCAGGAGGTTTCCAATTAGACGATATGTTTTTCTTATATCGCCTCTCAGGTCTAGCGGTTCAGTTGTTGGACTTGACTGCATGAGGTCCTGGGTTCAAATCCCGGGTCGGGCAACAAAAGAAAATTGGGTTTTTCCAATTTTCTAATAAAAAAAATATTGCTCGGGATAGGATATGTGCCCGGTTGGCGATAGGCTTGCCATCTGCCACATTGTGGGACTTAGTATCTTCGGCTAGTCGTGGGTACCCTGGTTGTGCCTCTGCCTACTTCTTCGGTTAAATGGGCGTGAAGATACTTTTATTACGCGATCACTCGGACAAAAGCAAACCCAGTTTGATGGTTATTTTTAGAAACATCAAATCATGGTTCTGATGTGGTCCCACATACATTATATCAACATCCTATAACGTTAACAACGTTAATGATTTTCCCAACTATAGTTGGGCTTATCGATTTTGTAGAGTGACCAAAGTACTATGTAAGCAGAGATGGGCAACAAACGAGGTTTTTTCCAACCCCCAAACTTTGTAAGCAAGAAAATGAACAGAACTTTTAATAATAATTATTTGACTGTGTAAATCAAAAGAGGTAATCTTAAAATTAATTAATTTTTCATAAAATCAATGTACTACAGTCGGTAGTGTTCTTAAATTAATCAGATTTATTTATCAGTTAAAAAGGATAAAAATAACACGTGCACTTTCGGCATTTACAAAATCTGCAAGTGGCACATAACATTGAAGTTTTAAACATACTATCAGACGCGGCTGACTGACGCGACTGACAGCCAAATATTACATGGTATCTACACAATGAAAGTACACTGAGCCGTGCAAACTGTCGGATGTAAGTCGCGGACGTGACCTTGAGCGTTCGGACGTCCGAAGGAGCACTGAACGTTTATGTCAGCTGTAAGCTTCCGCGGACGTATACATTTTTAGCAGGAAATTGCAAGTTGAATCATTTTGAAATCCAAAATGATTCAACTTGCAAGTATAGATTTCCGCAAAGTAACGCCTTCTTCAATCAATAACGGTGGTTATTTGGAAAGTTAAGTAAAATAACACGATCTTTTACCTTATAAAGGTTACTGATATTGGCCGATAATTTAAAGCTTAGTGAAATTGCAAGAACCTGACTTGGATTTCAAAACTATCTTGTTTAGGAGGAGGTGATAACATTATGTTATCACCTCCTCCTTTTTCTCGATATCGTTAAAAAAGTTTCAGTGTCATTCCTAAGAAATTCAGAGTTGCAGTATCAAACCAATACTGTTCTTTCTTTTTTCAAAAATCGATATTAGTTAACGTTTCAAAAATAAGTATCATTATTATTTGTAAACTTGATATTTACGTCTGTCGATTCAGTCTCTGAGATTATAAAAACATTTTCAGCTACCTACATTCCGACAAAAAGTATTGGGATTTTTTGTTAATTCTTTCGTCCACAGGAGTCTGGCTAAGTCCAAAGACTACGCTGCCTTATCATCCGTCAGAATTTCTTCTTTATTCAAATAGAGTTCGATTCACATTCTTATTATCTTGTTTCCCCCTTTTTTAATAGTCATTTCATTTAACAAGTTTAGAGGTTGTCTTTACGTATTTAGTCTCAATTTCTTGAAAAGTTCATTTTATGTTTCTCCGTTAATTTCGTTTATTATGTTTAGTATTGTTTATAACCCCTTGCTTAGACACAAATCATAAAATTAAAATGCTGAATCCTAAACTCATCTTCTATCACGATAGCGCAATTATGTATGAATTATTTTTATTACTCTTTTGTTTTCCCTCTTTCTCTTATACCAATTTTATGTTATGTAAACTTACATCTTAATATTTCGTTTCTTTTGTTAGTTTTGTCTTTAATCTTCTATCTTGTTTAGGCCTCTGCCTCTTTCGTCGTGATATAACAATGAAATATCTAATTCACCCTTACTGTCTTACACTAGTTTTTTTTTAATTTATAGAAGCACATGTATACATCACTAAGAAATATTTACATATTGTCACACATTAATAAGTTTATTTATTTTATATTTTTAGGTTATACTTCTTTTATCTTAGAGATTGGATGGAAACCTCGAAAGAAGCGCCTTCCCCCTTCGACGTTTCCCGCCAACCTCATGGATTATTCGCTAATGGTTCCAAATTTAAATTTCTGTTTTTTGTTTGTTGTTGTTATTTTGGCACAACTGTTTTCCAGTTTGGCGCGGAGTTTGAGTTACATCTGTTATTTACTTATTTTATTTATTGTATTACTTATCGGATTTCATATCGGACAAAAACATTGAACAAAGAGTTTGACTTAAATTTTGTATCGCCAATTAAATTTCGTATTCGAAGTCAATAGAAATGTCACAGAAGGCTTCACCATATTCACCATAATTCAGCTTTATCCAAAACTTGTGCTTTTGACAAGTACAATGCGTGCAAATGCGGTCGAGATGTACTGGAAGATTTGCTTCGTTCTGGTTCTTGTTACCATCAACGTCTGCAACTGAAGTTAACATTGCAACAGTGAAGGAAACAGTGACTGAAAATCTTTATTCGATTCAAAGATAGCCGCCAAACTTTCTGTATCCCTCGAGTCGATCTGTATGTTGCCGCTTGGCTAGTCCCAAACGACTTGAATTTTTTCGAAAACTCAATCGCATGAGAGCCACCGAAGAGATACTAGAACGAGTCTATTCTGACCCATCTTTCATGAAATACATGGTCACTGGTGACGAGATGTGGGTTTACGAGTTTGTCATGCAAACTAGTGAGCAGATTTCGGAGTGACGCCTTCTAATTTATTAATTTACCGACAGTCTAACATCCCTCTAAGAGTTTATCGGAAAATTTAAGAAGTTTGGAAAGATTCAGGCCAAGATTAAGGTTTGTAACGTAATGGGAGTCACCTAAATAAATGGTGACGATGTGTAGCACCAGTGGCGTAATATGGACTAATACATACGTGGGCAAAGTCGCATCGGCGAGGCCCATTTCCGCTCGTTCTCAAAAGCAACACAAAAACTTTATCTTATACCTATATTATTACACCGTGGTCTCACCAACATGATTTGACATCATATCTACTTTAATAATAGTAAAAAAATATAAGAGCTACGAGAGATGAAAGGGAGAATAAGTATTTAAAACAAACACATTTCAAAAAAGGTTTTATTTTTATTCTTACTCTCTAAAACAGTACCTAGATTTTTTATAAAACTCTTAATTAACATTGTTACAAAAAGTAATGTTCTTCGGCTTTTGCTTAACAAAAATCCTCTAGTGAAGATTTGTAATGGATTGAAAGTATTGCTAAAGCAGACAATCATTCGTGCTTCAGGATGTTTCTTAGGTAGTTTTTAATAAAATTTAGAAAAACTTCTTTCTGCGGAATTGTACTTACGGGTCAATATAATTTGTTTGTATTTCAGATACAGAAGAGTGAGGCCAATATAAATAAATAAACAGAGATTTTAAATCAGGTAGCGCGAGGCCCCTTTAGGTGCGAGGCCGTTGATGACGGCCCATTTTGCACACGCCTCGCTACACCACTGTGTAGCTCTCACTATGTTAACAGCATATGAATTTTCGGTCACTTATGTAAATATAGTATCGGGCAGGATAGAACAAAATTAGAAGATAAAAGGTTCCCAACGTTGTGTTACTATAACGGACTCAGGCTCATATCTCATCCTATTCATATTATGAATGCGAAAGTTTGTATGTTTATTATTACTCCTACACGCAAAAACGACTGAACCGATTTTCATGAAATTTGACACATACGTAGAGTAGTTCGATTAATACAAAGATAGCTTAGAACATTGCACTATCTTTCAGTAAAATGTTCTGAAACTTGACTTGCTACCACGGAACCATTCATAGACGAGCAACCATACATTTGGTTACCATTTTTAACACACACACACACACACACAGACATGTGAAACTTATTACACCTCCCGTTTTGCGTCGGAAGTTACAAAAAAAACAGTTTTCTGAATTTAAGAAAAGTCACGACTTTACGACGCGGTTAGTGAGCTTTCAATCGTCACATGTCTAAGTGTCTCAACATACCAGGTGGAAAGTACGTGATTGAACTTCGACATGATTACGCCTACTATTTGAAATTATATTACAGGGACGACACATAGTACCGAATTAATGTTGCATCATAGCGTAGGCACAGCTAAACTTCGGTCGGGCGTAAATTCAGCGGCAACATTTCAATAGAACACACATTGTACGCGTCCGAAGCTAAGTTCGGTTCGATTGCCGACGAAGAGCAGTATACTCTTGAATGTTGATACGCATGATATATATTGGAAATTGAAATTGTTTATGTCATTTTAGGTATTTTTCTCATAGTTATAGCGGACTATTAATGTTTAGTTACAAATAAATTCAAAGAATCCGATAAAAAAATATGATAATGGAAGGCAAACAAGCAGTTGGATTTCTTGATGGTAAAAAATTAACACCGCCTAGAGACACCAAAGCTGGTAATGGAGCGTTACTAACCTGAGGCCGGGATTTTAGGCCTCGAGCAAAAGTAAGTTTACAGGCTACCTTACCCTCCAATCCGGAACACGTCAACGGCAAGCATTGGACGTTATGGTACCAGGAATAGGTAAAGCCGTGGTACCAATCCAGGCGAGTTGCTGTGTAACTTTACCACCTAGCAGGATGTCACGGTGGTGGTGACGGAAATCCTATGCTCGCCTTTTACGAGCTGCTATTTAGTATGCTATGCTTGTTTACTATTAATTAAATGTTAATAATACCCCAGTTTTGTAATCAAGAGTATCTCAAATGACATGGCTTCCAGAGTAGCTCTACATGGGGACGGGGAGCAGTAGGGAGGTACTGAACACACACGCAAAGTTGCGCAACTGAACTTCTACCGTTTAATATCGGCACGGTGTGTAATATCAGCCAAATAATATCAGCCGCGGAACTTCAGTCGCGTACCTTCAGCACAGTGGGCTTAGACACTAATACTTAAACTAAAACTTCATTATTGGCAAGATTTATCTTTTCCTGATTGAAAACTTCGCAAAGTAGTTCGCTCGCTCGCTTAGAACTAGCAAGAATATAGAGCCTTTCCGGCTTATTAATAAACGCAATGTAATTTACTCCAAGGTTCAACCCGGTGTCATAGTCTTTATTACAATGTAATACAGACTATAACATCTACTTAGTTTTACTCCTACGTTAGTCCTTATTTATTAATAAGATAGTTTGAGTTTATTGATAGAAGAAGACGTTACTTTGCGGAAATCCATACTTAATTCAAAATAAAATTATTTAATTTGCAATTTTCCGCCAAAAAATGTATACGTATTATGGAGTAACAAAACAGACAAAATAGTGCGCTAAGAATGAATTGGACTTACCGGAATGAGCTAAAACTCCCAAATATATTTGGTAAGTTAGTTCCGGTAAGTCCAATTCATTCTTAGCGCACTATTTTGTCTGTTTTGTTACTCCATAATACGTATACATTTTTTGGCGGAAAATTGCAAATTAAATAATTTTATTTAGAATCAAGTTTGAGTTTAGCTTTAATGAGAAGTTTGATTCTCATCGTAGGTTAATTTTTTTTTAATATGAGATTTAATTATTTACTCAGCGCATAAACAATCACTTTTGTTTACTTCTGTTAATTCTTTTTGGTTGTATTAGTTATTGTCAGTACCTATGAGGAGAAAAACCAGAAAAATTGGAGGTACTATAGGACAAACCACATTTTAATTTTTGCTATACAGATTGTCAGAAACTATCAATGTTAAGCGGTACAAAGTTCGCCAGGACAGCGATTACAAAAATAGAAATAAAAACCTCTCGAAATGGGTTCGATCATTTCGCGTGGTCAAATAAATGCGAAAAACAATACTTAAATGTTTCCTACATACGAACTATTAGTAATGTTGTATTATCCATTCACGCGTACATACATACATACATACATACATACATACATACATACATACATACATATGTAAAAATTTCCAACCACGCTCACAATCAATCAATCATCTTTATTTGTGTTTAGCAGGGTATACATTTGAGGTCTTACAATTATTTACTCTACTCCTACTATACCAAATGATTGGCATGCAAATTACTTTTAGCAATATTATGTCTTATACATTATAAACCAAAAGAAATTGGAACTATAAACAAGACAAATATTAAAAAAGCTATTCAACATACAATTAAAACTTCCACATGTCAATTTAAGTCTTAAAATAAATTAAGATGTTTATTTTATTATGGTTATAAAGTAATTAATTAAAGTAATTAAATTTAACAAATTACAAAAATTAGAAATAAATAATTATGCTCACATTAAATAATATTTTATTCAATAATTTTAGTTTTTTTTTAAACACTTAATAATATAAACGGCGAAGACATCGAGCGTCAACATACAGTGCTCAGTTAAGGCCCCATACTTAGTCAACCAGGAGAGCCAATCGCCGCACTCCCCCGTTCCATGATAACTATGAAATATTGCGCTCTAAAGTAAATGTCTTTAGCGACAAATCACTATTTTTGACACTATAAAAGTAATTTGAAAAAAAAGTATTAAAACTGAAACACGTATCTTTTAGGTATAGTACTTATCTATGGTTATGTTAAATCTGGTGTCGATATTTTCATAATTGAGGTAGACAGTTGGGTTTTGCTTTCAAAAAAGGGTTAACTTTTTGATTTTTTTCTATCAAGCAAAGTGAAATAAATCGTGTTTTAGAAACATTTATAGTCTTATAAAGCATATTCATGTTAATCTTGTGTATTTTTGTCACCAAGATCCATGATTGCTTTGTATGAAAAAAACATTATACTGCTAACGTATTTTGGCATACATGGACCCTTAAAATACTTTACTTTTTGACAGTGATAGAGGCTTCGGTGCAGTGCCTACCCGATAAGACCGTACTAAAGCCGCTCGACTTAACCGCCTACAACTGCTAAATTGCCAAACGATATGAAGTTCGCCGAGGCGGCTAGTTTAAATATTACTCCTATTGATATATTAGGTATATATTCAGGTCTGGAAGAGGATGTACGGATCAAGTGTTTTCACTCCGCAACATTGTAGAGAAGCATCTGGCTGTGGGTCATAGGGTTTTCTGCGGTTTTGTGGATCTCGAAAAAGCGTTTCATAGGGTTGTACGTAACGAACTTTGGGACATTTTGCCAGATTATGGGATAGATGGGTCCCTGCTGCGTGCGGTACAGTCAATGTATTTAGACTGTAAAGCATGTGTGCGGGTTGATGGCAACAT
>NJDD01006339.1:144365-171836 GCA_002245505.1 Calephelis nemesis | reverse complement strand
TACTTAGTTTGTATGTCAATCTACAATAGGAGTACCTAATATCGTTTCATAGTGGATGTCAAGTTAAACATATTAGCTTTGCCTAGTAGATCAAATAAATCATCTGAAAGAAACTTCGCCGTAGGCAAGATTGGATAAAAATAGGAACATATTAATTGCACTTAGACCTTTCAGTAGTTCTACTAGCGTATCTTATAAAAAAACACCACCAGATCGAAATTGAAATCTCTAATTTTCGATTCTAAAGGTGTTAGCGTTCTTGAAATGACAATAATTCTCCTCGTTGAATTGAACTCAACAATTTAACGAATATTACGTGACAGTGTTATTTTACAAAAAGTCGGTTGTGCGAGTATGTTTGGACTTTCCTTTGAACTACTGTTCGAATTTAGATCGGATTTCGGAACTACCTTTCTGTAATTTGGTCTTACTTATTACTACTTATTACTTATAAATAATCTTTTCATGTCCCTGGACTATAAATAATTTTTGCATGCTTAAAAAGTATTTTAATAAATACAAATAATCCTTCTTTATTTGCAATGTTTATTTTAATTCTAAAAATAAACTTTATTTTTTATGAGTACTTAAACAAAAGTGTGATATTTTAGCGTTTTTACTTGTGACGTGCCATCACTTTAAGCTTCTTTCGGAAGGCCCGCCAGGTTCTTCAACTTCTAGTGTGACTGAATATGTGTGATAAATATTATTTCGATAATTTAACTGGTTTCCGCAGGGCACATAATAACATTAATACGCGGCAAATTACATAATATTAATACGAGCGATACCTACCTGTTTGACAAATTAAATAAACTCGAACGAACCTAGCAATGTGATTTTATCAGGACTAATATCAACAGAGAAACAGTGAACTAGGCTAATATTATTCATGTGGGAGGAATAACTTATCGTCTTTTAATAGAAACACAACTTCTGTCTTACATAAAGAGAATTCGGTTTTTCCGATTTTCTAATAATAAAAAATGTTGCTCGGGGTAGGATATGTGTCCGGTTGGCGAAAGGCTTGCCACCTATCACATTGTGGGACTTTGTATCTTCGGCTAGTCGTGGGTGCCCTGGTTGTGCCTCTGCCTACCTCTTCGGGGATGTGGTCGTGAAGATACATTTTTTACTTCTTTTTTAACTATTTAGCTTTTGCGCTTTTGGTTTCGAAGAAACAAAAAAACATGAATGTAATTTTTCTCGTCAAAATTGTAAATTGCAATTGCCGTCAAAACTTATCCAGGTTGGCCAGTGTTGAATAATTTTAAAAGAAAGAAGAAGCAAATTCCACGTGGCAGTCAAAATAAATAATTAATTGATTTCAGAATGGACAAGTGAAAAAACTGGGCGTTCGTTTTGCGGAGACGTCGTTTTCGGCGGTTCCCGAGCGTTTAGTAGTGGAGAAGTCGAAAAATCTGGCCTGACAGCCGCCCGCGCGACTGCTTTGCGCACGCCGCGAGAGATGTCGCGTCTTACTCGAGTACTTCAACACAAGACCCACTAATGTCTAGCTAGGATAAAAAGAAGCTGGTGTAATCCAAACCAAAGTTAGAAGCGTTTAAAATATCGACGAAACGTTTCGAGAAAAGGTAGCTTCGCTCGTCTTGGCAGAGACATTCCCGTCCCCCAATTCCTAATGTACATAAGATACGATGGATGTTTTTAGTTTCTTGTACGTAGTGTGTTATTTATTTAATTAAATATGTTAAAGTAAGTAGGTACATGTTTATAAATCAATTGAAATAAACTCGATTTGCAACTTCAACAGCAGCGCCATACATATAACAGCAACGAATCTCACGTTCTTTTAACAAAGTTTTCAAAGTAATGTGAGATTCGTTATTACTACGCAAAGCAAATTCAACTTGTAAGATTAAACACGGACAAACACACACAAACTGCATCTTAAATAAAAGATTTTAATTTTAAAATAGTATCCATAATTTTATAAGAAAATGTATTTGTTTGTAACATGGTTTGTTACTTTGAATGCTAATTGTAAAGTTATATTTTCTTGTGAGGCTAAGATTATGTGATTTATGAGATATGTGGAGACAGGTTTGCCAGGATCATGAGATTTGACACTCGATACTATAAGGGACTTGGTGTGAAGATGTATATACCTATGTCAAGATCCAATAATTCCGTCCAGTAGCAAGAACTTTGCGTCAATTTTCAAAAGCTAAAAGTCACTTACCGCACGATGTCGCCATCAGATTTTTAAAAAGAAATAATGGAGCTAACATAGAATACGATTTTTTGGTGATATTGGCATATTGGGGGTTGTGAAGGTGCTACATGTGATCGGTTGTCAATTGAAGCTGACCTAAGTGTCGTGTAGCTAGGCGATATAAAATTGACGCTTTGCCGTACTCATTGGCCATTTCAATCAAAAACTTCTTCACTTTAATCACAAATCAGGGATTCCGAATTCAAATTTTATACAGCCGATTAAACACGTATTTGTGATTTGTAAATCGTTATTTATTTGTTTTTTTCTGTTTACAAAATGGAAAACTTTAAACGTCGCGTTATTTACAACTACGAGGTCCACCATGGAACCAGTCCTGCGGAACTGACTCGAAGAGTTAATTATAAGGGGGTGTGGCGGTCGTGTCAAATGAAAATATAGTGCATTTTTGATCCAAACGTTTTCGTTCTGAAAACTTTTACTTAGATTGAAGTTGACAATGAAGAAGTGAAAACTGTTGTGGAACCAGAATCATCGCTAACCACGTCCGAGTTAGTTGCAGGCTGCGCTGCTAGTGATAAAACTGTTCTAATCCACTTGAAGCAAATTGGTAAAATAAAACAGCTTGAAAAGTGGTTTGGTTCCTCACGAGTTGAGTAAAGCAAACTGACCAGCGGGTCTCGACTGCTGATTTAATATTAATAATAATACCTTTTTAATGTTAATACTTTGATTAAACAAATATATTATATTAAAACATTCGATTTTTTGTTCCTTCCACACAAAACGCCAATTTTATACGTAAGGACCTACTTAATACAACAAAGGGAACTCCTAATTTGTGAAAATTCAAAAATTTCTGACAAAAGGTTTCCATGGGAAGCACCTGACAATAGCGCCTTATTTGACTGGAACAATAATGAAGAGTTCGAAACCGAATTTTCCGAATCACCTGTGAAGAAGTGGATTATCTACGATAATTACAAATGAAAAGTGATCCAAAAAAGTTGCTTGTAAGTGTTTGGTGGACTAGTGCCGGTATCGTTCGTTAAAGTTTTCTCGAATCTGGTCAGACGATTATGGCAGAAGTATTTTGTTAGAAATTATAAACCATAATGGAAAATTGAACTGCCAAATTACCGCAGCTGGTCAATAGTTTTATGGCACAGCTGCTTTGCGACAACGCCAGACCACACATTGTTAGAGTATCTATGGCATCCATGAAACTCCCTGGACCGGATAATTTGTTGGAAAATTACCATTTCTTGTTCGAAATTTGGATAACTTCTTGCAAGGAAAAAATCCATCTCAAATGATTTTATTAATTTCCGCCCAAATGGGTTTCTTTCGTTGAAAAAAAATCAAGTTAACAAAAATGCATTGTTCATACTTTTAAGAAACAAATATATTATTACACTAAAAAATATTCGACTTATTGTTCATTCTATAGAAAACTCCAATTTTATACGTAAGAAACTCATAATACAGCTCATGGAAAACACCTATGTGAAAATTTAAAGGTCTTTGACAAAAGGTTTCTATGGGAATCTTCTATAAAAAGCTTATATTTCTTTTTAAGCTTAGATTTCTTTTATCAATACGAAAGAAATACTGGAAATTTTGCTTCATTATTTGACAAAAGTTATTCGAGTAAATTTCATTTGTACACCTGTGATACCAGATACTTGCTAAAGCCACTTTAATACATATTTTGGAGTAGCCCCATAATTACTCCTTATTTTTTAAGTATTGGTGGAGCAACTTTCAACTTTTATAATATATCTAGCTATTCCTGGACCTCGGACTATAAATAATGCAAGCATTATTTGGGTTTGTAACTAGGGAGATTAGAAATATAACTAAAATACTAGGACTACTAAAAATAAATTACTTATTCTTAAAAAGTTTTTTTTATAAGTATATTACCTGTTGAAAAGTGATCTCCGCTGACTACGGCTGCATTACCAGGGGTCTCTCAGTTGCAATGATGTCCTTTTGAAAATAAGCAAACCCTTTTCTTAAATGTTCCTAAACTGTGGTAATGTTTCGGATATGAATCTACCGGCAGCATCAGGTAAAAATTACTAAGGAAACGCACAGTAAGGAAACGCTGCACAAAGACAAATTTTAGTATCGGCAGGTTGGTCACAAATGTTTTTAATAGGACACGTATAATCTTTGTTTTTTAATAGTTTAATCCAGTGTAAAATATTATATACTAGCGGCCCTCCCCGGCTTCGAACGGGTATCAAATATACATGTAAACCTTCCTATTTAAATACTTTATCTATTACAATAAAGCAACAAAATCGGTTGCGTAGTTATAAAGATTTAAGCATACAAATGGACACAGAGAGTAGGAACAGAGAAAGCGACTTTGTTTTATACTGTGTAGTTTGTTTTATACCGAAACCGGCGTGTTTGTATGAAAAGAGTAATGAATCTTAAGGAAGCAAGACAAGTTTGTCAGGATCGTGAGGTCTGGCGCTCGATACTCTCTGCCTACCTCGTAATGGACTTGGCGTGAAGATATGTATGTATGTGTGTGTGTGTGTGTAGTGACAGTGAGGAGTGATCACAAGTCATAGAAGAAGATTCGAACCTATATGCGCCTAGACCGAGCTCATAATACGATAACGCATATTAAAAAATAATTGCAAAATCCTGGACAGAATATTATTAATTTATTGTCATTTTGACGATTTCTATTTACACAACCTTTTGTCAATATGTTCAGCAATAAAACAGCAATTATGTTGACTTTTTTTTATAATCCAACCAAGTAAAAGTATATAGGCAACAACGTAACTGTTTGTACCTGACAGCCCCGGTAAATAACAAGCAACCCAACTTAAGCACATTATATACGTCTTTTACTTTAAGTCACAATAAAAAACTAGTGTATTAATATTGCAACATTTGATTAAAAATATTATTTTACTAAATCAAAATGTTCTGTCCAGATTTTCTTATGCAGCCCATTTTTAATGTATTTTATAATATACTAAATTTATTTAAATACACCTTAAAATAGGTTTCATTCTATTAGTTCTACTAATCTCTATCTCTATCGGTTTTACTTGGCTTCGGATTTTAATTCATTATTACGTCTACTGTCGCTTTTTCATAGGCCGTTTATGTACCAAGATAGTGAGGAGAATCTGTAGAATTACTCTGGAACCTCGCTATCTTATTATACTTTATAAGCATTATTACAAAAAAATATTAGCGTTCTGCACTTCTCCTTTAAACTGTAAGTTTTATGCTCCTCCATCAGCACAATTTTCGTGAAAAGGGGTCCAAAGTTTTTGCTTCACGTATTTATATATAGATAAAAAAATTAAGTGTTTATTTGTAATGTTTGAAAAAAACACTTTTTTTCTAAAACATTATTAAACATTATTGTACATGCCTATACAAAAATAACATTTTCAGCGGAGGAACAGATTTAGACAAGTTTTAAATTTAAATCCTGATGTGGTTGAGAAGGTTCGTAGTTATACTTAGTTTATGGAGATATGTAGGGTTACTCTTGAATCTCAATATGTTGCGAATTGGAAATTGGAATTGTACATGTCATTGTAGATATTTTTGAACACAGTACTAGCGAATTATTAACATTTAGCTACAAATAAATTTAACAAATCCGATAAAATGTTTTATTGTATACTAGTAACTAAATGTTAATAATATTTAGCCAGTATTGTTTTCAAGATTACCTAAAATAACATAATCGATTCCAATTTCTAATGTTGCATGAATCGAGGTTTTAGTGCAATATAATTTTTAAGTGTAATATAGTTTGTATAATATAGTCATTAAATGCAATGTTATCTAAAAAAGTCATGATGTGATATTAACTTTTATTTGGTCTAAGATATTTATACAAACTAGTGGTCGCCCTTTGGTCGAAATTCGACCATAATAAATTTTAATATCTTATTGATAAGAACGCCATCTTCATTTTTCAAGACCAACTACTTTGTTTCTAAACTGTATGGTGCGCCATCTGTGATATTTTATCGTTATCATCAACATATTTGTTTGTGTATGTCTAATACATGGTAGTGTGGGTAATGTTTTATTTATTGATTTAATATACTTTATAAGCATTATTATGAAAAAATATTAGCGTTCTGCACTTCTCCTATAAACTATATGAAATATTATATATGAAATATATATTATATGAAATTTTACAGAAATTGATTAAATAAAGTTTATTGTCAATCCCTACTCCGCTGGAGAAAGTATACTTCGAATCACGCGTGGTGGGAATAAGAACAAAGATGGCGCGTAACGGAAAATGTGACGCGTAACGAAAAAATGTTACACAAATTTTTTTTCCAACCCCGATAAAGAAGTTTCACTTCAAAAACTCGATACTCTCTACTTACTTCGTTAGGGACTTGGTGTAAATATAATATATGTGTTATTTTGTAACATAGTATTTATGTACAGGTATTATTGTATTCAACATTTAATTTAATGTTAATTGCTAAGTCATAGATGTAATGGAACTGTGTGATAAATGTATACAATAAATTAATTCAAATGTTGATTAAATACTTTCATTTATTATATTATCATCGCCTCAGCAGTTCAGTTATTGAACTTGACTGCCTGAGGTCCTGGGTTCGAATCCCGGGTTGGGCAACAAAAAGAAAATTGTATTTTTTAAATTTTCTAATAAAAAAACGTTGTTCGGGATTGTATATGTGCCCGGTTGGCGATAGGCTTGCTACCTATCACATTGTGGGACTTAGTGTCTTCGGTTAGTCGAAGGCGCCAGGTTGTGCCCCTGCCTACCTCTTCGGGGATATGGGTGTGAAGTTCGTTCGTGCTAAATCGGTTCTTTCCCACGCAAAAAAAGGAGCAAAATCGATATTTTAGTTTGCTTAAGAACTTGAATTGATATTCATAATTACAAAGTGTGGTGGGAATTGACTTATTTAACTGATTTTTCCTGAATGCTCAAGCATTTTTTGCAGACCATTTTCAATCAAACATTTATAAAAGCAAATATTAAAATGTAACAAAATCGTTTCAAACTCACTACCATTATCAAAGTGACCCTATATAGTCGTAATTCAGCATATCTTTTTTTTATTTAGGTTAGTTAGTTTTGTCATACATTGTATAGAGCTGTCGATATTTCATCTCAAGGTATGTTTTGTTTATTCATTAGTTTCAGGAATAAAATTATTAAAAACTGGTTACAATATGTGCTTTTGTACACAGTAGTATCTTGCGTAGATGACAGTTAAGGATAGCGCAGACGGAGCCGAGCGTCTCGGGTCGGATTTTGTTACTCAAAACCAAAGAGAAGTGTTAAAAAAACTAGCCACTCTATTTTAAAACCGTCAATTGGTGAATGTGGTGCATCTAGTAGTTGTCATACAAAACTTTAGCATTAAAATGTCATCAGCACCTCTATATAGATTAATAATATCGTTATTACTCTCCCATTTGGTGACTGTAGGCCGCATCGGGGACTGCGCGTGGGGTTCCGCCATTAAATGCAGCCCGACATAGTGTGCTTTGCTCCATACAAAATGTATGAAAGTGATCTAGGCGTATTATTGCGCTGCGATACGCCTCGTCCCAGCCTGTCCAAATGTACGCTATCCTTTACGCGTACATTAGAGCGCGGCGTGACAAACACGCGAGACCACCAACGTTCACGCTATCGGCCTATATCGGCTTAACATTATCTAAACAAATCTTGCTTGTTGCAAATATTGAAAAATTTAATATGTTAATAATTGTTTATTACAATGGTAGGGCATGGTTACGTTAGCAGGATGTAAATCATCCATGAAAGATAAACCAACAGAAGTTATTCACACTTCCTTATGTCAGTACAACTTCTGTTTAGCAGTTTGACGTAGAGTTTTATACATAATACCTGTATGTGAAAAAAGATGAAGTTTTGTTACATAAGTAAACGGAATAAATATGAAATAGGAACAACATTCAATAGGATACTACGTATATAAGTAATATGAACAAATACGAATCTTTTTCTTTTTCGAACTCAGTTTTTGTTACTAGGTTGACATATATGTATGATAAAATGTTTTTAATGTTTTGCTTAATCATAACTAAACAGGTCGCACTCATGATGTACAACGTCTTATTCTAATTTCATTTATTTATGTAAGTTAATAGAAATGAAACAATTAACATAATTTCCTAGTGGTAAGAAATAACTAGGCAGACACACGACGCCCATGGACAGTAAAATTTTAATGGTGCATTACCATACTGAGGTTGGGATCTTAAACATTATGTACAATTAAGTTTACCGGCTACTTTAGCCTCTCAAACGGAACAAGACTATACATAATATATAACCCTTGGTATAGCAGAACATAAAGAATACTGGGCCACTGCCATCTACTTCCATATTACAGCCGCAAGCTTCGACTTCCACGGCAACTACAGAACAACCGTCCACTTCCACCATGCTGGAAGAAAATGATACAGTGGATGAGGATTTAATTCAACTAATTAATTTTTAAACTCATCATTTTACGTTAATTCAAATTATTGATTTTTGACATTTGTTTATAAATTACCTCTGTAATCAGTACTTTTGTTTATTAAGATTGATTTAATATTTTAGAGACTTCTAGGGACTTTTGGAATTTATTTTTTCACCCCATCTAGTAACATTTTTGTAAAAGTTTGGTGGTTTTTTTTTCCCTAAGCGGCAACACTGCCGCAGAAGGAGTCGCCAACAGTCCGGTTTCGGGATCCATTTTATATCTGTGCCTATTGATGTTTCACATAAAACACATATAGTCGAATTAAGAAATTCCCTTTCAACTTAAATGTCGGGAAATAAGGCATAACATCCCTGCCTAATGACTCATATTCATTGGTCGTTAGATTCGCCGCACACACACCGCATTCGGGGTTCGGGAGATAAGGATTAAGCATGACGTAGGGTCCGAATGCGGTTACCGTTTTCGTCAGTCGATGGCGCCCACATGCGGGATGTTTAATACTCCTCCGCATATAAGACAGTAGTTATGTGCTGTAGTAACTTGTGAAGATATAAATGTTTATGTGATATGATCTGGGCTAGGCAAATAACATTGTTTTAAGACTTAAAGGTAACCCTTAAGTCTTAAAACAATGTTATTTCAATAATACTAATTGTCATCAGAGAAAGCCAACCTTGTAAGCGTATGCTATAAAGCTGTTTTCATAGATGGACTTAAGGATCATGGAAATAATAATAAAAAAAAAGTATCTTCACGCCCATATCCCCGAAGCGGTAGGCAGAGGCACAACCAGGGCACCCATGACTAGCCAAAGATACTAAGTCCCATAATGTGATAGGTGGCAAACCTATCGCCAACCGGGCACGTATCCAATCCCGACCACCATTTATTTTATTACAAAATTGGAAAAATCCAATTTTCTTTTTGTTGGCCGACCCGGGATTCGAACCCGAGACCTCATGCATTTAAGTCCAACACCCGGACCGCTCGACCACAGAGGTGAAATAATAATACTTCAAGTAATCAAGCCCTACACGTTCGAATATGTTTCTACATTCCTTCTTACAAGTTAGTCAGTCAGTTTATACTGAGTGTTGTCCTGTCTATATTTTCCAAGCTACAAAACTTTTGATTTGGAACAAAGTACGGGACAATCGAAAAAGGAAAAACGAAAAAATAATTCAAACTACGCGTTATTAAATTATAGCCCAATTTACATTTTCACATTTACCTCTCGCACCGGCAACCCCTTTAGTGTGCTAAATATAAAGTATTATATTTTTTTATGATATTGGAAGGCAAACAAGCAGATGGATTTCCTGATGGTAAGAAACTCATGCCGCCTAGAGACACCGAAAGCGCTAATGGTACGTTGCCAACCTGAGGCCGAAATGTTTGGCCTCGAGCAAAAGTAAGTTTACCGACTACCTTACCCGTCAAACCGGAACAGGTCATGACGTTATGGCGGCAGGAATAGGTAAGGCGGTGGTACCAATCCGGGCGAGTCGTTGCGAGACTCTACCACCTAGTCAGATGTCACGGTAGGTCATGAATCATGATACAGACAAACAAAAAGAAGACAAAATCTATAAATGAGAATGCAAACGACTAAAAGACTGCCATTTTAGTCGTTTGTTCTAAAGATCTTCAATGCACTGAATTTGCTTTTCTCAGTTATATTAAAAGTATAGATAATTAAATGATTAAATGTACACTGCTTCTAGCGAATTCATAATAGTATGTTAGATTCAATTTTTCATTAAAATGAGATCAAAACCACAGAGCTGTCTGTTGTAGCCTTTACGTGAGAAAATGGAAAAATGGTGTTGTTATTCGAAAGCTCTTTGTAAAAGCTACGTTCATTGGATTTAATTTCAAACAAAGAGAGGGATTATTTAAGAATTTACGTATTCAATTTTATAAATTAAAAAACGCTATGTAGCTATGTGTTCTTTCGGAGAATCCGTCTGCTTATTTTTTCCATTTACGCCTTATATAAAAAAGTGGCCAAGTTCAAGACGGACTCAGACGGACTCGTCCATGAATGAGTTCCGTAGTAGCAAACATAGGTTAGGGGTGTAAAATATTGAGAATAGACAGTAATATTGAAATAGATAGAGAGTAGAAAATAAATAAATGCATGTTATTTATTATTTTATGTTTAGTCGCAAACTTTAGGTAAATATAGAGGAATAACTTATTCCAAATAACATTCTCAATGTTTTTAAGTGTTGTAGAAAATCCCGGCTAAGGTTTTAATCGAGTCTCCCCTTGACGAAATCATTATTAATATAGAAACATCGGGATATGTTGAAATAGGTGAAAATGCTCGTAAAATGAAAACTAATGGGCCTATCTGAATCAAATTTTTATAGGACCAATTCAAAACTATTCCGCATCAAAAATGCACTATCATATTATTTTGCTAGAGAAGCAGTTCACGGCGCCACCTCGTACCTACAACCGGACGCGCCGCAAACTTATCAACGGGATCGCTTACATCGCTAATAGTAGATTAAAACCCCGAAGAGGTAGGCAGAGGCAAAGCCACGGCACCCACGATTAACTGAAGACACTAAGTCCCACAATGTAATAGGTGGCAAGCTTATCGCCAACCGGGCACATATCCAATCCCGAGCAACATTTTTTTTAATCGAAAATTGAAAATACCCCATTTTCTTTTTGTTGCCCAACCCGGGATTGGAACCCAGGACTTCATGAAGTCAAGTCTAACACTTGGACCGCTAGACCACAGAGGCGATTGTATTGTTGCGGAGTATTGGATCATTATTTTGCCGAACAATATCAAAAGGATATCAAGTTACTTAGCACCAATCAGAAGCATTTAACATGTCTATGGAAAAATCAAACTTAATAACAAAGACAGTATGTACAAGCAACACAAGTTACTTAATAAACATTCAATCAATCTAGATAAGGCAGCTATCTTTCTCAAGAAGGAAGAAAAAAAAAGGTGAAGAAAGGTGAAGATTTTATTTTTGCAAGTATCATAGCAAGTCACTTACTTTAGAACCCGCAACCGCCGCGGGCATGGTTTTTACCCGCGCCCGCGGCGGTTGCGGGCCTGCAGATTCCGTAGAATATAGATTTACATGCAAAAACCAAGATCTGTTGTTTACGGTTCCCGCGGCAGCGGTCGTCTGCCCGTTAATAGTGCGTAGTGTAGTCTTGCCGCCTCGGCGGTTTGCGACCGCGCGCTCTGCGATCACTTGGCGGGCGACCAGTTTATACTATTTGTACCTACTGATTATTATTTAACCGCAAGCGCCGGCCGCGCCATCATTAACCAATCACTAACCGGGATAGCACAAATTACCTACCTGTCTCGTGAGTTTTAAAATAAAATCGCAAAAAAAAACGCTCCATGTCTCTAACAGAAGTTTTCAAAGTTTTCTGTCAAGAAAAATGTAGTGAGAACAACAAGATTAAGTATATATTTTTCGTTTCCGATTTTCATTTTTACATATTTATTCATATAAGTACCTCGTTTAATAAAGAACAAGAAATTGTTTGAAATAAGTAAAAACCACTTATAAAACTAATTCTAGAAAATATTGAAATTGTGCAACTGAAGAATGCATCAAAGCACGTCTCAACGATCTTCATGCACAGAAACCCCTATTTCAGAATTAACTTTGTTCTCTTTACAAAATTCTGTTGAATTTAGCTTCACCTGCATACTTTCGCAAGTGTTTCAGCTCTTTAAATTCTTTTGAGTCTGGTTGTTAGTTATACATTCCGTGGAATTCTAAAATTTCCCTGAACTATTCTTTGGAGGATATCACACAGCACCGAACGCAAAGTTTAACTTAGTGTTGAGAAATCTTGATCTTGGGCACACTGGACACTGCATCTTTGTGCGGTAATATTTAAAAAAAGTCTAAACAAGATTTAACAATTTGAATTTTGTAGTATTTTTATGTTAAAGAAAAAAATATATTTATTTGCGGAATATGAATGTTACAAAGATGTTACAAAATTACTTAAGCGTTCGAACATATTCTAACAACTTGTGGTGTGCAAATATTTTAACAGGTTTTAATTAAATTAGTAATTTTAATTATTTTAATTATTTAGTAGACCGCCTCGTTGGTTGAGTTGCTAATGTAAACGTCTATACATTGACCAAATGCGAGGCTCGGGTTCAATTCCCGACGGGGGCAGGCTCTTGTGTGATGAACATTTAGATGTCTGCATTTCCGGGTCTGGGTGTTTATTAAATTTATTCTGGTATCTATTTAAGTATTTCTATGTATTAGAATCATTGACATACTCCCATAACACAAACACACAATTTGCTTACTTTGGGGCTAGATTCAATTTGTGTAACTTGTCCAGGGATATTTATTTATTATTGTTATTATTATTGACACACTGTATTTTGTATTTATTACATGATTATTTATTAATACAAACAATTTTTAGAATTTAAATTAATTTATCCCTATCTACCGTAAACTACCACTGTTTCCAATCCTAGCCAGATAGGAGAAGAAACGGCAATACAAACTCCCCGGCAACGAATAACATTAGAAATATACTGTAATACACTGTAATATGTTTTCTTTAAAAGTAAGTTGAATACCTTTTTCGAAATTTATTTAATGGAAGTGATTTAGGATTATCAGGAATTTGGTTGTATATACGAATGGACATGCAATAGGTACACATTTTTTTTGTAAATGTTGAGTTTTAGGTTAGGCACATGTAGTTTCTTACTATTTCTAAAATATGATAAACCTAGCACTTCAGCATTTGTATGAAACAAATGATGATTGTTTTTTATAAATACACATACACAGCCAATATATATAACCAATGTAGGTAAAAGTAATATTTTAAGTGACTTAAAAAGTGGCTTGCATGAATGTAACTGATTGACACTACATATCGCACGTACACACTTCTTCTGAACTCTTAAAGAGTCTAGTTAATTCTACAGAATTCTCCCAAATAGGAATACCATACTGCAAAGTTAAAATCAAATACGGTGATAGCCGTCGCGGGGGTGCTAGCATCGTTTACATTAAAAAAATCAGAATCAGAGAAATACTTATTCAAGTGGAGCATACTAGGGATACTTGGGCGCGTTGAAATTTTTATAAACTACCGCCGGATCGGAATTGCGGGCACACACTGAGAAGATCCGGCAAATGAAACTATCAGCGGGCTTGTCTTTTTCAATAATAATAGTTACTAATATAAACTAGACAAAAAATACAAGTTACAATCTAATTTTTACTTAAATAAAAAGTAACAAAGTACAACAAATCACATTACAAAATGCAGTAGGAGATTGAAACCTCCCAAGCATGTTCGTCTTCCAAATACTCTTACATACATAATTTTGCTTTTATACATTTTTCAAACTTATTTAAAGGCAGAAGGTAGATAACACTCGCCAGCTTATTGTTAAAACGTATAGATTGACCCGAAAAGGATTTACAAATTTTATGGAGTCGAGTTTTGTTTAGGGCTAGATTATTTTTACTTCTCGTATTTACATCGCGAACATCATAATTTTCTTTAGAATTTCGCCAAAAAAGAATCCCAAAAGACTATGAAAATGGCGTCCTAGGCCATTAGCTCCTTTTGCTACTCATTCGTAAGCATCGTAAAGTATATTAGGTCATGGTCGTTAGCTCATTTTATATTTTGAACATAAATACTTTAAAAAGTTTTGTTTGTCACAGACCAAAATGTTTCAAGATCTATGTTATATTTTACATCCGCATGAATACTCGCAAGTTAATCATCTGGATACTCCAGGATTAACTCATGAATTATGTACATGCATAATACTTCGTTCGTGTGAACGAAATATTGGTTCAACTGAGCTGATCTGATGATAGAGCTCGAAAGACAAGAGACCTAACCCTGGAATGCCTACTGGTACACCAAAAAATCGGTTCAAGTACATTCATCACAAACATGAAAATCGGTTCAGCGGTTTAGCCGAGAAAGAGCAAAAGACAGGCAGACCTCATTTATAACATTAGTATACCAATGAAATGAATGAATCGCTATTTTGTTGTTTTAGTTATCATCAAGAGAAGAGTCTTTCTAATGGAATGATTGTTAAATGAAAGAGAAAAAAAGTCGGTTTTAATTCAACATTTATAGTTAACACATGATAACGTCTATCGGATCGGTTAAAAAATGCCTACAAGTGATTTAAGAATTATTACCGAGCTTTTAAATTGTTAGAAGTCATAATAAAACTGCAGAACTCTCTTTTTCCGCAAACCATCACAAAATAATGACAAAAGCTCACTCAAAGTGGTTATAAAATGAGCTTGTCTTCGAATAATAACATAGTTCCGAGAAAAAGCTTGGATGATATTGTTTTATTACTAGCCGAGCGACCTTCGTACCTTCCTGATAAGAACAGTCTGTATGGAAATAATTTAAGTGTTGCTTTACCTAAAATGACTTTCGGTAAAAGAAGTATTTATAAATTCGACTCCTATATTTTTATAAATGTTAATCGATTTCTCCATAGTTTTTTACAATTTATAAATATTTTATTTTATTTTAAAGAGCATGCTTCTAGGGTAGGGCACTCCATGGTAGTGGAGCGCTTCCTTAAATTGTCCCGTGTGGGAGACTGTAGAAGGCGTGGGCGATGTCAAAAGAGACCACCAGCGTCTTGACGCTGCCGCTGTTTCGAACTGGGAGGTACCTGTCGCCACTTCGCGGTCTCAGTGGCGACATGCACTCTTTACCTGTCGCAACCCCATAACCGGGCTGGTAAGGTGATATGTCCACCCGCCTCTTCCGCAGGCCTTCTTGCCGCCACCCAACACGACTAAACGGCCCAACGCCATGTATGTTCGTCATGTCCCCTCTGGTCGGAGAGCAGTACTGAGGAGCAGCCTTCCTCGGATTAGTTTCACCGGGGCCCCATCCTGACCCCTGTTACTCAGCCCCCCACCTTGACAAGACTTGGACCCTTGGGGAGATCCCATTCGATCATATGCTATCCTTTCCATAGAGGCTGCTTCTATACAGACTTTCGTAAACTTTGAATTACCTAACTTCATTTTTTTTACTTAACGTTTACTTATCTATACGAGTAACTTCTTCTTCGGCCTGGCTCCTGGCAATACTTGTCAGGTAAAGCTTCTTTAGGGTTCGTCTTCCTTTAGCGACATCCTTTTCTTCCTCATGTTGGTCCGGGCTCCTTTGTATAAAAGACCATCTGCCTTCCTTAAAATAGGCTTATTGTCACGAATACCGTGACATCTGACTAGGTGGTAGAGTTTAACAGCGACTCGCCCGGATTGGTACCACCGCCTTACCTATTCCTGCAGCCATAACGTCATGACGTGTTCCGGTCCGGAGGCTAAGGTAGCCGGTAAACTTACTTTTGCTCGAGGCCTAATCATCCCCGCCTCAGGTTGGCAACGCACCATTACCACCTTTGGTGTCTCTAGGCGGCGTGAATTTCTTAACATCAGGAAATCCGTCTGCTTGTTTGACTTCCAATATCATAAAAAAAGGTCATTTGCTCGAGTCATGTAGGTAGTTAGAACGTCAAGACAACGTATCTTAGATCTACCTAGAAATCTTAAGCATAGAAATATTAAGTCCAGACATAAACCGAGATTCCGGCGATTAAAATCCGAGTACGCCGCACATTCACCTTCACGTATTCACCTTTAAATACAACATGTACCTACCTAAAAAACATAAATCACAAATCAGTCAACATCTAAACTTCCCGATTATATGAAAGAACTTCCAATTAGAATCTATACTTGCTATCGTCGGCACTTGGTGGAGTTCCATTTTTATAAACACTTTGTTTGCAGTTAACACTTGTACTTATCCACTTTCTAAAGATTACTTTTTAATAATAAAACTAAAGTGCCGAAAATGTCAAAGAGTGGAATTTATAGGTTAAGTTGTAAAAATTGCAATGGTACATACGTGGGTCAGACGGGAAGATCGTTTTCAATAAGGTTAAGGGAACATCTTAGAAGCTGGCGCTCGGGAAAAAGAGATTCTGCCTTTGCTAGACATTTATTAGACGAGGGTCATACTTTTGACCCAACATGTAACTTGGAACTACTTCATTTTTGTAACAAAGGCAGGAAACTCAATTCTCTAGAGGCGCTAGAAATAAACAGACTTAAAAATGTCCCAACTTTATTGAACGATATTGGACCTAAATAACTCTCCGCTTCTTAATTTACATTTTTAAATGTTTAAGACAGCGTGAATTATATTAATATTTAGATAGACGTTCGCAATTAATTTTATTTTCATATTTTTATCTAATTTATGTCTTACATTAATTTAATTTATTTCATTTTTTAATAATTTAATTTATTTGTTATTTGTATATTTTTGACAATTCGACTAGGGTATCGGTATTCTGACATTTTATATCGCTTGACATCATTTATATTTTTTAATTTTTAATTTATTTTTTCTATATTGATTTTTTTTCTATAAATTGACATATAAGTTTATTTTATTTTTTAATACAATGACATTTTACAATCTAACTGTAATCCCTATTTTTGGGGAAATAGAATTGCTGTGGTATAACTTTGATGTGGTTCGTTTACTGTTAACATTTTAATATGTGGGTACCGTCAGTAACATCTAACTAAATAGGTATCGAACGTTAAATCAAAAAGTCCTTTTTATCTTTAGTTTTAAAAGCCCTGATGATGCTGTAAACAGTGAAACCGGTTGGCTAGAAAGTAGCAGAAAGTGTTAACTAAAGTATAAAGTAGATAAGAACAAGGGTTAACTGCAAACAAAGTGTTTATAACTTCCAATTAATTAATTTAAGAAATGTGTCACATGTAAATTAAATGAAAAAGGGTTATTATAACATTGCTAAATATTTAGCTGATAAGACGGCTTGGGATTAATTGCTCCTCATGCCAATCTCTGATACATAAATGTATCATTACATTAATTATTGTTGTGTACATATTTTAAAATAGGGAAAAAGACAAGCCCACTGACTTTTTTGCCGGATCTTTTCAGTGTGAGGCCGCGTTCCGATCCGGTGATAGATTTAGTTTATAGACGCGTCACAAGTGCCTCTTGTAGGTTAGCGTGAAATAAAGATTTTTTTTAAACAGTGAACT
This sequence comes from Calephelis nemesis, assembly GCA_002245505.1. Lineage (NCBI taxonomy): Eukaryota > Metazoa > Arthropoda > Insecta > Lepidoptera > Riodinidae > Calephelis > Calephelis nemesis. The sequence continues at coordinate 153,996 of NJDD01006339.1, read as the reverse complement.
TGCCTGCAGTAGGTGTAGGTAGTGCGGCTAAAAGCACATGGGGTACAATTATGGAATAGTATGGAAACTAAGAATTTTCGATTAAATACTAACTACACTACACTGAAGTAGTAGGATAGTCATGTATTTTTTTTAATTTATTGTTTAAATGAATTTAAAAGTATCTTCACGCCCATATCGACGAAGATGTAGGCAGAGGTACAACCAGGGCACCCACGACTAGCCGAAGACACTAAGTCCCACAATGTGATAGGTGGCAAACCTATCGCCAATCGGGCACATATCCAATCCCGAGCAACTTTTTTTAAATAGAAAATTGGAAAAACCAAATTTTTGTTTTTTATTGCCCGACCCGGGAAATGAACCCGGGACCTTATGCAGACAAGTCCAACATCTGAGCCGCTAGACCACAGACACAGAGATACAATAACTATTAGTTAACAAATAATACGTTCATGTAATATCATGGCGCCGGTTAATCCCAGCAAAGGACGCTGAAACAAATAACAAGATGACCACTCGTCTTAACGCAGCAGCTCTAGCTACTGCAGCAACGCGATAATTGCTTAGAGGCCTAGTCAATTTACAAGTTTGTGTGGTTGGTAGATAGGTTTCATACTGTTTCATATTTGTACAGTGCTAAAAGGAACCATTAAGTTATACGAGCATAAGTAATATGTATTGTTTTATACTAACGGCCAATGTTAATAATGTATCTCAATCTAATGGATTTCAAGCAATCTAGATAGCTGCGTATCCGCCGGCCTATCCCATACCTAATTGTCATACCTATCCAGTCCACAGATATGTTATTGGCAAGCGATAACATAAACATGGATCAAAATATCAATCTCGGACAGCGAGTTTTGGATTAGGATTGATTATTAATATTAGCCGTAAGAAAACCTTTTTACTTGCTCAATTATAAACTCAGCAAATAATGTACATTTCCTCTTGTTTGTCAATTTTCGTATAAACAGATAATTCATAAAAAACTGACAAGATTTTAATTGGTTTTTATATGCAGAAGTGATCCAATTGTTGATTAAAGCGCCCTCCCTATCTCCCCCGAGTCTATGGTTTCAGCGTAGTCGACATTTGGAAATAGAACATCCGCACTGGACACTGCATTTAAATTTTAAATATCACTGTTATGTATAGACAATACACAAAAGCTTGTTATGTCAAAGAAGACACTGAAATAAGGTTGTCTAAGTATAATTGGGTTTCCGATTGGTTTTTGGTAAAGTGTGACCCTTTTGTGGCTTTCATTTTCTAACATACATTTTTAGATTATGAATATACATCGAAAATATTGTTACAGATGTAAAAAAAGCCTTTATTTTGCCAATTCCGCTTAAGCAGTGTAACTGTTGTGGCAAATGATCCTCCAAACGACACAGAATGTGACAAGCCTAACTGACGTTCCCAACACCCCCTCCGCGACCAGAACCCGAATACAGGAAGAGCTCGGGAAACAATATAAATTGTCACGTGCACCCACCTCCACGACCAGATCACAAATAGAGTCCGAACACGGGAAACAAAAACACTTGTAACGTCCTTCGCCAACTTTGTCGAAACACTCACCACAAAGAACACCAAATCGCACTCGACGTACGTTTCGCCTCGTCGTCGTCGTTTCGTGTGTCGTTTGGAGGATTATTTGCCACAACAGTTACACGCGGAATTAGCAAAATAAAGGCTTTTTTACATCTGTTCCCCTGACTGACTGTAACGCCTGATTCAATAAAATAGAAAATATTGTTATTAACTAGCTGACCCGACGAACTTTGTACTGCCCGACGATGATAGCTTATGTAAGACATCATTTAAAGCACTGTTTTTCCTATATTTCTTGCATTCATTAATTTCCCAAGATTTTCTTTTCAAACAGCATTTCTGGAACATGTTATTGGAACGAAGTTTCTTATCGCGCGTTGTGAAAGGGGACTAGACGGAAAAAAATCTCACGAAAAGTTGTAACGACACTTTTTGCTATAGTAAACTATTGTAAGCTGTGCGGCGTTCGTATGTTCATGTGCTTGCTCTAGAGGAAGAGTTCTTCAAGAGCACTTTGTTCCATCCGGGTGTCCCTTGACACCTCTCAACTTTTTATAATTTTTAAAATGGCCTCAAGGGTCTAGCCATTCTCGAGTTTTAACCTTAGAAACACCTTTGGCGATTCAATCATACATCACAATTCTGTTTTCTATATAATATTGTGCCTACCCAAATATGTATCACATGTGTCACTATGAGATGTAATGGCACAATAATTTCATCATTCAATGACCTCCCTATTTTGGTCACTAAGTAGAGAAAAATATTATTAAGTTCCAGTTAGTCACTCTACAAAACTTGTTCGCAATAGTTGTCTGCAAAGAACAATAAATATATTAAGTGACTCCGGGTATTAATCATCTCACAAGAGCTTATATAAACCAATTAATATACACGTATAAGACGCATCCCCAGCAGACAAAATATATACCTTCTTTTTTCCCCGAGTTGGGGTCCCTGCTGCTGACTGCTGCACACTGCTGACTGCTGATTTCATTTCTATTTGCCAACGACCGGTACCGGTACGATAGTATTACGTGTAAAAACCGCTTTATGTCGTGTTAGTATTGATATTTTTTGTTAATTGATGATAATCAATGAATTTATTAAAAAATAGCAATCATTAATAAATGTGTCTGAGCGGATATAGATGAAAAATAACGAACGTTATTTTCTGTAGAGGTTATATTTACATCAAGGAATATAAACACTCTTTAGCTAGAGGCTTATATTGTGTACGTTACCCGAGCAAGAAAGTAGCACCTAAAGTGATATGAGTGGGACACATAATTAGTACACTATCTGCTGCATCGAATAAAAAAAATGTGTAAGTTGTCGTTTTGGAAATAAATGGAGAAAACGATTCCTGCTGGGGTTTCGTTGCTGAAGTAGGAAAGTTCTAAACTAATTATCGGAGAGTTAAAAATTGTGCATAAGCAGAAAGCTTTTTTTGTGCAAATTTGTGTGCTAAAAATAAAATCTGTGCGTCTTTAGGTTTTCGAGATAATGCGTTTCCTGCTGCGGTAACGTTTTGCAAAATCGCGTATCTTAAAGACTATTGTTTGTGCGCCTGTATAATAAACATGCAAGGGCGTCGCCAAGGGAGGGCAAGAGGGGCAGCTGCCCTCCCCTAGATATTCTAAAATAGTTGACAGATATAAAACAAACAGTCTTATGTCTTTAACTTGAGTTGCTTGATCGATTATTCTTATGCTTTTACTACTACTTTACTTCTATTTAAGCGAGAAATTAAAGGCAAGTCAAAAAGTTGAGGGTATGAGGGTCCTGGCTTAAACTAACGTTAACAATTTTCTCAGTCTCCGTATTAACTTGCCCCTCTCTGTAAACATGCACTAATAGCTCTTAATTTGCGCGTATTTGTGACTAAATTAGATTTTAAAAGTAATTGCAAGTAATCGCGGTTTTTCCAAAAATTATAAAAAAATAAGAAAATATATAAGGTCACCGAAAACTGTATTTGGTCCTTCTTAGAGTGTATGTTTAATATAAAAAAGTTTCAAAAGCATACGTACATGCGTTTTTGAATAATATGAATTAAAGTCAAAAAGCGGCGTCCTAGCTTTAACGTTAACCACACAAATTACTGTTTTAACCTAAGATGTTTAAGTGTTAACCAAATATTAGTGTGTTTAGTCAAATAATATTATTATAGTGTGAAATTTTTCGCATTAAGTAAATATAAACAAAAGCCAAAACAGCAACACAAACGCTTGGTATCCGACTTGGTATCGTCGACTTTGATTGTGACTTTTATTGAGGAGTTACTTATGGAAGCCCTTCTTCGAAAAAACTTCGTATTCAATTAATCTAAAAGTCAACAAACAATACTATTTTTTGGCAAAGACAGCGAACAAGCACGCACCTCCCCTTATGGTAAGATATCTCTTACCGCAACGTATATCGAATCTAGATATTGATGTTTTTAACTATCTTTTTCTTACCACTATCTAGAAAGTACTATTCACCAATACAATCCCGGGATTATCCTGGGATTCCAAGTTTAGCTGGTGATAATCCCGAAATCCCGGGAAATAAAAAAATCGACCGGGATCGAAACCTCTAGTGGCAAGCCTATCGCACTAAGGCACACATCCAATCCTGGGAAACGTTGATTTTATTAGAACATTTTAAAAACACTTTTTCTTTTTGTCGTTCTTCGTCTTATTGTTTTCCAACCAGGGAATCGAACCCCATGAACTCAAGTTCAAATTAAAATGTCTATAGCAGACCCGAAAACCAATTGAAATGAGAAGATATTTAAAGAAGCATGCATACAAACATACACTTTTGTAATATAAGTAGGGATTCAGATCAAAGAAATGTATTATATACTTATAATAATTCTGTAGAAGAGTGAATTCTATGTGTTGAAAATGTCTGTATCCCGACCACGATTCGCACCGAATCCGGTAGATTCGAACGTAACGAACGTAACGAAATTTGGCAGATCGATACTTCGTATTTTGAGGAAGGTTATAGGCTACTTTTTATACCGCTTGCTAGAAGGGTCCTGAGGAAAAAGGGGTGGAATTTTATATGGAGAATTCCACAATTTTCTAAATAGAAAAATGAATTTAAAATTTGGTGTACAAATTCTTTGTAGCATCACTTATTTTTGGAAATCTGCATCCATCCCCTTATAAGACGAGGTGAATTTTTTTAAGGAGCATTCTACAGTTTTCAGGGTAAAAGCCGGAAATTGGTATGTACCCTATTTGTTACGAAAAAACTGTGTTTACCCTTTTTTTATAGAAAAACAGCCCTCAACCCCCAAAAAGAGGGGGTGAAAGTTGGACAGGAGTTTTGGCAGTTTTTATTGTTATGAGCTGAAAATTGGCATAAGCACTACCTATATTTTGTTGTAAAGGAAACATACTAGCATTCAGATTTTTTTTTTAATTTTAATGCTGATCTTACCCCTACAAAATTCAACCCACTAATAGAAAGGGAAGAGAAATTTCTACGTGAGCTTTTCGCAATTTTCAAGGTGGAAAGCTGACTATTAGGAAACAGGCTCTTTAAAACTAAAAATAACGAATTGTTTAACTATTACTATATTAATACATTAAATCTAATCGACAATTAAGAAAAAATCTAAAGATATCAAGAGGTGTTTCTATGTACTATTTTCATCTTTAGGCTGGCATTCCTTGATACCAAATTCTGCCATATGATTAATCAAAAATTTGAATACAACATATAGCTACGGCTCGTTAACAACCTTACTCTTACAGGTGGCTTAGTACCTCTTAATCTTCTGAGAGATACAAAGACTCTCTCTGTGCGTATTCTATTGCCTGCACCACGAAGAGTATTCTTAAGAACGTTGTGCCTCCTACAATATTTCGATGTCGCTCTCCACGCCGCAATGAGGCTTTCCACGCGCACCGCAGTCCGCACCGATACCTGGGCGCTACATTTTTCCGACTTCCCACAACGCGGCGGGGTTCAATTTTTATAACAAGTCTATAACAGTTCGTTCTTCGAGCACCGTTATATAAACAGTTAAACTCTAAGCTGAGTCTCGTTAGCTCGGTTTTTCAATTAAAACTTGAGCAAGGGGTTCTTGAAAAAAGGATTAACAAATTCTTTAAGACCATCATCACATTTGCTGCTAAGCCTCGTAGTTACAGAGGTCTATTAACAGCGATGACAACGTTCCATCAGGTAGCTTACACGCTCAGATGCTTGTTTCTACTATAAAAAAAATATCTCATTCAAATGTGTGCGTCTCGAAGACAACAGGATCCGTAGAAAAACTATTTTCTGACACTGCCCCTTATTTCTTCTATTCCGTGGTGGGGGGTAGAAATATATGAATTGATTATACATTTGCATTTCATTGTACAGATGCTAAGAAAATATTGTTGAAGTAATTGGAGTTTATTGCTGCACTTACGAGTAAAGTTTTTGGACTTCATATCTATTTGTTTTCGAGTTTCTAAAGAAATTACTTTACATACTTAAAATCTCACATCTCACTAAAATTTGTTAAAACAATTCGGAAATAATTTTCACTGGCGGAAAATATGGTATTGATGAAATCTTTGCTCGATGTCTTGCGAAGTATTTCTGGTTAGCGCGACGTTATTCTATAAGTTAGCAAAGAATTTCAGTGATTGCAATTTGTAGAAGTTACCTCAATTTCTTAACTATGAGAACTTTCTCAATCTTCGAGTTTCCTAGTTACAAGGCAGCAGCTACAATATTTTAATTGCTAAGAACCAATAACATTGCGTTATTCATAATTTGCACATAAGAGGGAAAATTGACGTATTTGAACACGCCATAGATGCTATCTATGGACGAATGATGTTAACATAACATAATCTTAAGATTAAAAAAAATCAATAAACCAGGACAAAACGAATATGTAACGTATCCAAGAATCATCTCGATTACGTCAGCTTTCAAACAAAAACATCCGCATCGAAATCGGTCAAATCGTTTAAAAGTTACTGCTACATAGACACGTAGGTACATAAATTTTTCGTAAAGAGTAATTAAAACCGGAAGTTGAAACAATTGTTTGGAAGCTACGATGTCACATACAAACACACATACACACACAAACAAGTAAATTTTCAACATCTATGATGTGCTATAGAAGAACTGCAAAAATTATAAAACATACATACTAAAAAACATTAAAACCATTATTTTTTTATCCTATAAAGTAGCCCGGATCAACACGGGGATAATTATTATTTTAATATCTGTGTCTCTACCATTAGTTTACGGCTTGTCGAGGTTACTATACCAGCGTCTACGTAAATTGTTTGTATGAAAACTTCAAACAGCGCCTCTATCGGTAACTAAGGGAAACATATTTTAAACCAAAAGCGCGGTAGATTTCAATACGTCAATTACTAAACGTAATATATACCAACTCGTGGTAAAGGCTCTGAGCCTTTACCATGAGTTGGTAAAGATTACATTCGATAAGTTACGTGTATCGAAATCCATGACATTTTTGATCCAAAGATATGTTTCTCTTAGTTACCAATAGAGGCGCTTTTCAAAGTTTTCATACAAATAATTTACAGAGACAGTAGCGACTATAGTAAACTTGACAAGCCGTAAACTCATGGTAAGGCCTCTGGTCTAAAAATGTGTTTCCCTTAGTTTCCAATAGAGGCGCTGTTTAAAGGTTTCATATAACTAATTTACAGCGACGGTAGCGAAAATAATAATCGCAACAAACCGTAAACTCATGGTAAGAGCTCTGTACTCATAAAATAGATAAACAAGGGTCGATATTTAATTAAATATACTTAATGAAAGTCGAGAGACTTCTAAGAAATGTTACCATTGAGGTATTATTACTTTCATAATTGAACTGCAATCGATGCAACACGGCTCTTGACGCAATAACTCAATTATGTAATAGCCAGATCTAATTGTAGGAGAATGACGAGAATAGTCCATAGATGTAAAGCCTTTTGAACTTTAACATTGGAGCCTTTTTAACATTGGAGGGCAAAAAAGCAGACGAATTTCCTGATGGCACGAAATTTCCGCCGCTTAGAGACACCAAGGGTGGTAATGGCGTTGCCAACCAGAGACCGGCATGTTAGGCCTTTACCTTACCCTCAGAATCGGAACACGTCATAAAGTTATGGCGGCAGGGATAGGTAAGGCAGTGGTACAAATCCGGGTAAGTCGCTGCGAAACTTTTTTACCTAGTCAGAGGTCACACTGTTAGTGACGGCAAGCCTACGCTCACCTTTGCCTGGCACAGGAAGACATATGGTCTATTCTACAAAGGAGCCCGGACCAACACGGGGAAAATTAACGCCAAAATGTTAAACAAAAATGAAACGTCATGGAAGGTGATGTAGACCAGTTCCTGACCTGTCTGTAGAACTCCGGTAAGAAGAAAGTTCGTTTTTCCGTTAAAAGTGTTGTAAAAAAATACACAAGCTCATTACGCATAATAAAATATAAGAAAGTACTTCACTACCACAAAGTATAACATATCTACTAGCTAATACGCTCACAAATTGTAAAAACTTATGTACAAGTAAATATGTTTCGTTGCCAGAATGTTACCCATATGTTACATGTCAAAATGTTACTTCTATAATACTTTTAGAACGATTAAAACCATGATAGTCTCGATGGCTTTAATGTCCAGGGTCTTTTTGGACCAAAATCTCATGTTTGGGATGGCAAATCCTGGTATAATTTCAGCACAAGCGAACCATAATTTGCGCGTTTTTTGCAAAAAAAAAAACTCCTTTGTTATAATGAGCGTTGTAATGTTACTTTTCTCGGGAAAAAGTTACTTTTAAAGCTGGCTCATGCTATATGTATTTGACTATCTGCACTGGCAACACTGTTGATATAGGTTTGCAAAAATAGATTTCAAAAAAGTGTAAAGAGTTTTGGCGCCATCGAGAGAACGATGGTCGAAGTTTTTTCATAATTATTGAATTTCGTGTTGATATTGAGTGAAATTAGTCAATTTTGGCGGCATTTTGTTCAGTGAAAGTGCACAAATGAAATAATCATGAAGAAATTAGCGTATCGTGTATTTCCTCGTTGCCACCAAATCTCCTTACATGAGCTTGTGTAATGAGGCCGCCGCTTTATTCAAGGCCCTGACATGACTTACTGATGACAAATTTCTACTTGACGAATGGTAAAATACTAACGTGAAGGCCAGAACTTGAAGAAAGAAAAACAAGAAAAAGTGTAAAAAAAGTCGTTATTTTTTCCGATCTCTCTACAACGTGATGAGGAACTTTGTTCCAATATTGAAAGCAACTAAGTTTTTAGCAACTTTTTAAGTTAGGTATATTGAATTTCAGAAGAACACCCTTTCAGCACACCCTTGTTTATTGAGCAAATTTTAAATGTCATTTTAAGCAGTAGTGTAAGAACGAAATTTGAGAACTCGATAATGAATTGTTGATAATGCTACTTAGATCAATTAACTATTATTTTATTAAAGAAAGGTAAAAAAAATAAGATAGGTATTCCTAGTGAGGAGACGTAAGGATTTCGGGAAGGATGATAATAACAGGAAAAAAGCAAATACAGCGGTAACACCTAGGTTAAGTTAGGTTTTTTATTCCTGCCGCAATAACGTCATGACGTATTCCAGTTCGTAGGGTAAGGTAGCCGGTAAACTTACTTTTGCTCAAGGCCTAACATCCCGGCCTCAGGTTGGCAACGCACCATTACCACATTTGGTGTCTCTAGGCGGCGGAAACTTTTTACCATCAGGAAGTCCGTCTGCTTGTTTGCCTTGCAATATCATAAAAAAAGGTATTTAGTTAGACAACAAACTTACGCTTAAATGGCTAAATATCATAGTTTCAGTTTGACAACACTCGATTTGGTATTTACAAACGATGTGTACCAAAAATCAGTTTGCCTTCCCTTTAACAAGAAAAAGTTTGAAAGCTATGTTTCAACAAAATTAAGTGGTTAATTGGATATGTCACTCAAGCGACATGTTGGGCGCATGTCACGCATGATACGTTTATCGTTTAATACCCTTTCAGTGTTATATGTCACATCCATGGTCTATTATCATATA